>JAHKBH010002939.1:0-65000 GCA_019049505.1 Pachyrhynchus sulphureomaculatus
AATAATAGGTTTTACTACTAACTGGAGGCGTCGTAAAAAGCGACATATATATTAATATATATATATAATATATATATTATATATATATATATATATATATGTATAGTATAATATACATATATTATATATATATATATATGATATATATATATCTATATATGATATATATATATATATATATATATACAAATATATCTAATATATATATATATATATATATATATATATATAAATAGATATATAATATATATATATATATATTAATATATATATCAAATATATACATATATATATATATATATTATATATATATATATATATATATATATATATATATTTATATATATGTTATATATATCTATGATATATATATATATATATATATATATATATATATATATATATATATATCTATATATATCTATATATATCTATATATAATCTAATATATATATATATATATATATATAGGATATATATATATATTATATATATAATAAATATATACATATACATAGTATATACTATATATATATCATATATATATATATATATTATAAACATATTATATATATATATAAATATATATATATATATATATATATATATATATATATATATATATATATACAGAATATATATATGTATTGTATAATACGATATATATATATATAATATGAGTATATATAAAATATATATATAAATAATATATATACATAATACAATAAAATTCCGGGTTTCAATCCATTCGTCTAATAATGACTTTGCACGACTGCACGACCTTTCGCCAAAATCTCATTTGGCATTTAAAATTCTCTTGCTACTCGATCGTGTAGCAGCAGCCCGGACCCGGAAACTCGGAATTTTTTAATGTATTACGTTCCACCATCCGTGAACACCTTTATTGTTAATGACGCATTTGTCATTTTAATTTCATATTAATTCCAAAATTCAGAGGGGGGAGACTCAAAATATTTTTTTCAAAAAAAGTAAAATTGTTTTATATTCCAGAAACGTTTGTAAGGGGATGAACATGATAGCTTGTGTAGACTATATAACAAAAAAATTTGATCGTAACAAGTAGTAAATATAGGGCGGGGTACTGGGACTGCGGATGGCATGTGTCCCATTACCCGAAGAATGACCTTGAAAGAGCCGAAGAATGACCTTTAAAGGGCTCTGAAGAATGACCTTGAGAACGATCTGAAGAATGACCTTGAAAGAGCTGAAGAATGACCTTGAAAGACCTCCCGAAGAATGGCCTTGAAAAGAGCTGAAGACCAAAGTGTTCCCACCAATCCCACTGACGTCATATTCCAGTGGCTCTGTTGATCAGTGCCCTTTTGGCATCATTGGATGTCGGAAAGCTTTAAGAGAGAGCTAGTGATTAGGGTGAGCCTCGATGTGGAGGATGGATGTCTTCTGCAAGAAGAGTCTTCACTGACGTCACACATACATACATCACATATCTATATACATTAGGTTGTGGTCTTATATGAATTTTAATATAAATAAAAAAAAAGCTAATGTCTAGAGCAGGATTCGAACCTTTATTTCCCATACTGCAAAACCAGCGACTTAACCCACTGAGCCACAGAGGATTCTTACGAGATAGTGTTTAGTAAAGGTATCATATTAAAAAAGATCTTACTACTACTAGTAGTCTTTGGATGCTGTTATAATTAAAATTACGTAAACAAATAAGATATTGATGTTTTAAACAAGGAAAAAAAAGTGTGATTTATTTTTGGTGGCACCTCGATGGCATGGTGTCCATCCGAAGCGGCGGCGTACCAAGAGCCGAAGAAGAAGAAGAATGACCTTGGAAGAGCTGAAGAATGACCTTGAAAGAGCTGACGAAAAGTAAAAGAATCAAAGAACTTGGGTGTGTTGTTAAGAAGATGATGAGGGTGTATATTAGGCCAAAAAGTCCTTATTTCCCAAAAAAGGGGGTGGTTATTAGGGGTTGTTGTTTTTTAGGGGTAGTTTTGGTATGTTGTAAAAAAGGCAAAAATAAAAATTTTTCTGTACGAGGGTAATTTCCCCTATTTTTTTGGAAATTATTTAAATGAAAAAAAGTCTGAAGTGATCTAGCTAGAATACGAACCGTCGACCCATGTGATGGAGTTCTGTTGTATTAGCATCTAGGCTATTGAAGCTTCGTGAAAATAAATGGTAACTGAAAGGTATATATAAAAAAAGAATTGTTTGTTGGATAAGTAAAAAAAGACTTGTTTAAGTGTGGGAAAAATGTTGTAAATTGAAAAATGTAAGAAATAAAATAAATTTTATTTACTAGTAGAACTTATAATATTATTTTTTATTTTTTTTATTTCCTTGTTATTCTAAGAGAATAGCCGATTGTCGTTTTGTTTTTTTTGCTAACTTAATTTAATAATAATAATAATAATAATAATAATTATTATTATTATTACCAGACCACTATTTATGGGCAGACCACTCAGCAGACACACACAGTCACACCCAATTACAACAGGAAAAGATGAAAACGTGGTCAGAGAAACACTCCACGGAAAACACAGATACCACATAGAACAGACCACGTAAATAAAAAACAATCATACACCTGGTTACAGGATGGGCAGCTATTCCTGAAACAGAAGGCTTCTTACTTGCCATCCAGGATAAAGTCATATTAACCAGAAACTACCAAAAGCATATCATCAAAGACCCGACTATTGCAGAGGACAGATGTAGGAAATGCCACCAGCAGAAAGAAACGATCGAACACATAACGAGCGGATGGTAGAATATTGGCCGGAACAGAGTACACAGCCAGGCATGATTCAGCTGCCAAAGTAGTTCACCAAGCACTAGCCACAACATACAAACTCATAGAAAACACAGATCCCTACTACAAATACACGCCAACATCCATACTTGAAAATGAAGATTACAAGCTCTACTGGGACATCAGTATCCATACAGATAAAACAGTCTCCGCCAATAGACCCGATATTACTTTTCAGTGCAAAAAAGGAAAAGTCACCTATCTAATTGACATAGCTGTCCCCAACGACACAAACATCCAAACGAAATACACAGAAAAAATTTCCAAATACACAGACCTTGCAACGGAAATAAAAAGGCTATGGAGACAAGAAAAAGTCATCATTGTCCCCCTCATTATATCAGCCACAGGCCTTACACCAATAACATTCACACCACATTTAGTGCAATTAGGACTCAACACAGACATACACAGAAACATTCAGAAGTCAGTGATTTTGAAAACATGTAACATTGTCAGGTCATTCCTTAATACGGAATGGTAATAGCGTTTGTGCTGACTTGGTTTTGGCCCGTCAGCCAAACATAGAACCACATTGATCAAATGTGAGAAAGAAGAACTTTTTGTAATAATAATAATAATAAATTTGTTCTGACTTGTCCTAACTTGTCCTAACCTGTCTGTCTCTGTGTTGAGAGGAGGAAGTGTGGTGATATGACTTTATTCTAACAAACACAAAAAAAAAAACAAAACAAAACGAAATGAAATGAGCCTAGCCTAGCCTCGCCTCACCTCATCTGTATAAAGCAAAAAAAATAAAATACCCAATTCAATTTTTTTTTGTATTTATTTTGTCCTTATATATATATATATATATATATATATATATATATATATATATATAGTATATATATATATATATATATATATATATTTATATTTATAAATAATTTTACACTTGCTTAAATCTCTTCTTCTTGTTTATATTTTTTTAGAAAATTATTTAGCAAAGAGTTGGTTTCTTTTCTATCGTTAGTTTTTTTTTTTTTGGAAAAATTAGTTGGAAAAGGGTTGGTTTCTTCTTCCCAATCGGTGTATACCAAGGTGAATAAGTTTCACCATTGCATATTCTACATTTGTCTACTACTACTTGACATTTGTCCTAACTTGTCCTAACCTGTTAAAGGAATAAAAAAACCAAGAAAAAAAATTGAAATATTTACTAGTAGAGTAAGTTGAATCTTTTTTTTTTCTTAATATTAATTTTGTTTTGCTTTGTTTTTAAAATATAAATTAGCCTAACCTGTATATATGTTGTTGTTTGTTTTTTTTTTGGGTAAATAAAACACACAAGTATGAGCAGATTTAAGAAAATATATATTAAGAATATTTATTTTGTTAAAAAAAATTATCTGTTTCTATTTTGTTTGTTGGCTTTCCATTCCTCTTCTTTCTTCACTGGAAGAATACGAAGTGTGTAACTCGTTAGTTGGTAGTTTATATTATGAGAGGTGAATAAAATACAAGTATGAGGTACATATAAAAAAGAATTGTCTGTTGGATAAGAATAAAATGACTTGTAGAAGTTGGAAAAAAAAAGTTGTATATTAAAAAGTTTGGAAATAAAACGATGAAATAAATTTATTATTATATTAATTTGTCTCATAATAGTATAGCGTGTGTGTGTGTTGTCTGAAACCGTTTTACACACAAATTATTTACTTCCTCCAGTATGTTATGTATCAATTATGTAGTTTTAATTTGGTTTCTTAAAGCCTATAGGAAAAAAAAATGGGCAAGATAAGTGAAAAGAGTAAACAATTGGTTCCATGTAGTTTATATATAAAAAAAATCTCATTTATAAGAAATAAAGGTCAAAATTTGTTGAGTAAAAAAAAAAACGCATTGTAGAGTATGGTATATTTCTAAAATCGTAAAGTATGTTAAAAAAAAAATTAGGCTAGCCTAAACGAGTTTGGATTCATTGTTGAAATGCGAGAGAGAGAGAGAGAGTTTGAACTCGTTGGATTTGCCTTATTTGAGTGTAATCGAGTTGTTGTTTAAAATGGGTTTCGCCTGTTTCTCCTATATCGTAATAAAATGTAGGAATTTTCCATACGACGCTTGTCTTAACCTGTCTGAAGAAGTCACGTGACCAAATTGCCAATGCCATCATCACTGAAAATAGTCTGTTTTCCAAGAAAATAATAATAATAGCCTAGATTGTGTAAACAAAAAAAATAGGATGTTTTACTTTATATTTGAAATTTTTACTAGTAGAACTTTATTTTTTTTCCTTTACTAATAATAGATTTGTTGTAGTTGTTTTTTGGGTAAATAAAACACAGAAATATGAGCAGATTTAAGAAAATACATATATTAAGAGTAAAGAATAATTTTACATTATAAAAAAAAGTTATAAAGTGTTAATATAAAATAATTTTATTTTTTGAAAAAAAAAAAATTATCTGTTTCTATTTCGTTCGTTGGCTTCTCTTTGGATTCCTCTTCTTTCTTTACTGGACAAATACGAAGAAAGTAAATGTTTTGCACCATCTTTTGTTTTAAAGAAATCCTTAGCTTCACATGTCAAACATTTTTGATTATACAGGTCTGTTTCACCTTTACATTTGGGACATTTTACTCTTTCAACAACTGGCATTTTTTTTTGTTTTTTGTTTTTAATGTTCTCTCAGACTCTTTTTTTTTAAAATGAAGTTTATATTGATACATCTCACCCTTATATATATCTTTTCCTACTGCTATTATTACTTACTATTCATTATTCTTATCGATCCAACTATTGTGTTTATTTTGACAACAAAAAAAAAATTAATAACAAGGTTAGACATGGGGTGCAAAAGATGGAGGTTGTCAAAAAAAGAGTACATATACATTTAAATTATGTACCAACGTCTGCTGTGCTCCACGATCGGTTGTGGATCCTACCTGTCCGCTATATGTGGCAGGAAACAGATACGATCGAAGAGAAACATAACTTTCTCTTGAGCCTAGATAAATATCCACAAGTACGATGGTACTTGATGGAGAAATTTTTAAGGGGGAAAGAGGAAGAAATTTAAGCAATTAATGCTCAATAAAAAAAATAATTACTTAAATAGGTAGTAATTAACAAGAAAAATAAAATAGTTACATAGTACTTAAATAGGTAGTAATTTTATGGAGATTTTTTTTTTTTTAATGTTGAAAGAGGAAGAAATTTAAGCAATTAATGCTCATTAAAAAAATAATTACTTAAATAGGTAGTAATTAACAAGAAAAATAAATTAGTTACATAGTACTTAAATAGGTAGTAATTAATAAGAACACATACACACACAACAGTCAACATTTGTGAACGAACAGTGTCACTATAGCAATCGTTGTTTTTCTTTTCTAAAAAGTTTTTTAAAAATAAAAATACAATGTCAGATGTTCCATGTACCTTAGTTCTTTTTACTAAAGATAAAATTAATGAAGAAGATGATGATGATGATGGGTGAACCAAAAAAGAAAAAAGTAGCAGAACAACCCCAAGCAAGTACAAGTAAATATTGATTTTATAAGTAAAACAGAGTAGTAAATAAAAGTCTAAAATTTTAAAATATAGTTACCTTTTTTTTATTTATCATTACAATTTAAAAACCAATCTCTCACTAACAATACATTTTCTCGAGCACATATTAAATTATTCTGTCCATGACTATTACAATGATAATTAGAACTAGTTTCTTTACTTAAAGTTTGTAACTTAGGACAATTTAATTCAAATAGGTCTATAATAATATTTTTAGGAATTATATTTTTCAACCACATTTTCTTACTTAATCCTTTAACAAAAACTTTTTCATGTGACTTAATTATATTTTTAATAAATAGATATAGACTTTCTAAAGGTAAATAATCATCACTAACACTGTCCCATAAAAGTCCGTGGATATTTTGAGTTGACCAACTGATATGTTTGCTTAGCGTTGAATTGAACCGTTCCAAGGGTTGTGGTAGGTTTATATGTCGGTGAAACACTTTTCCATTTTTAATGTTTATAATAGCAATTTCCTTACAGATAAAATTACTGGTGGTATATTGAAATCCTTGCACGTCCAATATATACATTATTATAGATTAAAATACTTTCACTGTGCTGGTAAGAGGGTCGTATCTAACTAATCGATCATGCAAAATCAAACAATAAGCCGTAGTCCCTTTGGGTACGTTTTGACTTGTCTCAAACTCTATTCGTATATCGACAGCTCCTCCTTTCAGTATATCTTCATTCTGTCGCGAGCAATCTATTACTACTAATGGTGTGTGTGTTTTAAACCTTATAGGATAGACACATGGATCATTGATAGGTGTATAATAGTATGATTTTTGAAACTGCGCATACATCTCGTAGAGAATGGCATATTTGTTGACGTCAAAATCTAAATTTAAATTATCGTATGGGAAAACTTCGGAATTTAAGTAGACCTTTAAATTAGTCAAGTTATTATGTTTAAAAGTACTCATATTTTCAGTAATTTTATTATTCATTGCTGTTTGAAAAGCAACAATAATAAAACGTGGTTTTTTTCCAACTGATTTGAAGATTTTACAGCCCAAGTGTGATTTTTTGACTGCTGCAGTTGTGGATATTCATGCAGTTCCCAACTGCGAAATGCTATGTTTAAATCCCTGTTGCTTTCGAATTGCTTGAGAAGGCGTAACTTTTGACTATCACTCACTGAAATGTGTGGCATTTTCCAAAACACTTTATTAAGGGTTACTTTATAGGTTTCCTTTTTATCTGCAGTTTGTTGAATTCCATTCAAATCCGAACTGCTTCTGATTAGTATCAATTCTTGACGTGTATTTATTACAATTTTATGAAAATCTTCAGCAAATCCCATTATTATTTTCAGTGGAATGCAAACATTGAAATTTCCACTGCCATCCAACAGAGAAGGGTTCTGTTTTTCACACCACCCTGCATTTTGTAAACTGTTACTTTCATTTTGAGTAAATGATACGAGTCCCTTAATAGTTGATGTTATTCCAGGATTTCTAACACGATCAACTACCACTCCTCCCAGTTCATAACGAATTTCATCAAACAGATGGAGTATTCCATTGTTAGAAAAATGAACATTTTCACTAAATGTATCATCACTTTTAAGAAGTTTACCTTCAACATATAAAAAACTTTGACTCGGCAACGTATAAAGGTCTTGAGTTTGAATGGGTATACGAATTTCATCGTTGTTGCTTAAAGTTGTTGATGAATAAGGTTGATGTGTATGGTATTGATAACTAACTATTGATTCGTCATGTAACACATTTTCACCAACTTTTAATATATTATAACTCATGTTCCTCTTCTTTTTCTTCTTCAGTATTACTGTATTTGCACTTACACCTAATTATTATTATTAAAATTCTTTGAACACTTGTACTAAGCTGCAACTTAAAGCTATACCAAAGTCTTTGTAATCTTGAAATTTTGCTAATATTTTTATAACTTTTTTAATTTAAACCCTAAGGTCATTAATACAGACTTATTCTCAGGTGTTAATTCTTTCAATTGTTTTGGCAAACTACGATGATTTTTCTTTTTCTATATAATTTATAATCAGTTTGTTGTTGTTGTTGTTGTTGTTCACAGCCTACTAGCGGTACATTAAATGAATTATGGTTATATAGAAATACCATCTTCTTCTTCTTCTTCTTCTTTCTTTTTTCCTATGAAACTTTTTTTAAGTGTAAACGTATCGTTATCAACTCTTTTCTAAAATTAACTAGATTTCCTTCTTGATCGGTGATTTTAAGCTGAATTTCATCTATATAGCGAGTGCTTATTGGCAAATATATGACATTTGAAGGTTTCTCTACTATTTTAAAACCAGGTGGTACATTGGGGAAAAAAATGTGAATTATATGCACATGCGTACCATTATTATACGAATTAGTGACTAGATTGCATTCTATACAAATTGAATTAACCTTGAATATATCTACAGGATTTTCTGATATGTACTTTGTATTCGCTTTCAGTATTTTGTTCTCAAATCCCAATAGTTTTCCCAGTGAATTTGCTTTGCTAAAGTCAATTTTTTTGTTACTCTTAATTTCACACTTAAGCGTGTTCAAGTTTTTCCTCGATGACGACAAGTACATCATCTGTTTCATTTGAAGTTATTTCATTTAAAGTTGTTTTCTTTGATGATGATGATGATGATGATGATTTGCTTGTTCCACCTGACTTTATTTTAATTTGATTGATCAAATAGTTTTGTATATCTTTAATTTCATAGGATCCTTCTGGTAAAATAATTTTTTTTTTTGTCTTCATCATAATAAAAGGTATTGTTGGTTTTGTCAACGTTTGGAATTGAATTATAACTTTCCAAATTAATCAGACCCAAAACGTACTCCTCATTTTCGTTTAATACAATCGGAGGATAAATTTTTGTTGTCAGTAGGGAGTCACGTCCTGACAATGTAAACGTGTAGGACATTTTTTTTTTTACTGCAAGTTCTACTTTACTCAAAATATTATGAATAAATAACAATTTAATGGTGGGGTACTTATCCTAGAAGTTACGGAATACGATGGTAGGATATAACGAATTGTACTAAGTACGCGTACCTGTTACTTCATTGAAAGCTGACAGAGTTATTGGTACAAAATATTATGAATAAATAAAAAATCCTTTTAAAGAATCAACTTGTTTTTTTATTGTTAAAATATACGGGGTGATATAAAAAGTTTTAAACATAAATGTCCACAAATAATAGAGTTGTAAGATTGATATGACGTGTGGTTATAAAAAATAATACAATGTTCATTCGACTGAAAATACAGTTGTGTTTCTATGGGTGGCAACAAATTTCCAAAGCTATCGAAATAATAAATTACAGTTCCATATTTCTTGTAAGCAGTCCAATGTGTACCAGGTCCAGCGTTGTTATCCAAATTGATTACTCCCGATTCGTATTTATGAATTTTCCTCGGCAACCTGTCCTTCATATAGACCCCTCGAAAATATGGAATTTTCATTTTTTTGGCATACATTTCCATCTCTAGGTTTGTTAAAGCATGATTGGGTAATGCTATCGGTAATTTCGTATCTTGGGAGGATGGTGTAAAAAAAAGACCCATTCCATGTTTGTAAGGTTTTAAATATAGACCCTTTCCCATGGCAAGTGCTTCCATTGTTTTATTATGACGTTGACTTTCCACCAATTGTGGCTTAGCCGATCGAGCATCATTAATGGCTTTTGTAATACCTGCTGCTCCCCCACTCAAAGCACCCAAAGCACTAAATCCAGCAAATATCGGTATTAATGGTAAAATTCCGCCCGTTTTAGGAATCTGAATAACTCTCGGTGCTTTGATTTTACCTTTTTCATTTTTTTCACCGTTTTTAATGGCAATATTAAGCGCACTGTTTTTATATTCGTAGGTTTTCCTTTTAAGATATTCCTTTTTTTTTTTTTCTTTGCAACCGACTGGAAGCTTGAAGTTTTTTTTCTTATACCACGATTACTGTTTTTCTCCTTTGTTGTTGTCGTCGTCGTCGTCGTCGTTGTCGAATAGTTTGTGTTCTAGATTTACACACTTTTTTTTACTACAAACCATAACTGTTATCTTGTTAAAGGTTTTTAACTAACTAAATCACATATAACTAATAATCCTAATTTATATTTTTGCTCTTTTATTACCAGTAAACTCATCAAAGTCCATATCCAAGTTCTCACCCTCACTACTACTAGTACTATTAGATCGTTTCCGCTTTTTACTAGTTGTTTGTTGTTGTTGTTTTTCTATATCTTGCTTAAATCTCTTCTCCAGTAAATTACCTTCAGATTCTTGCTTATTTTCAAGTTTTCTTTTTCTCTTAACAGGTAAGGCAGTAGTAGATAATCTATTGCCCATTTTTTCTTTAAATGCTCTTTCATGATAATTAAGATGCTTTTCTTCTTCTTCCCTATTGGGTTTTAGTATTCGTTTTTTCTCAGGTTTTATTTTCATTTTCTCCTTTTGAATTTTTTTTTTTTTGGTTGGAAGGGCTATTGATTTTACCTAACAAAGTTTCCATTGTTGTTAGATATTTTTGTATTGCTTTAACACTTTGTCTAATAATGATTGCAGCTTGTGGAGTCATATTCTTCTTCTTCTTTGACTCTGTGATAGGACACTGACAATTTTCACCTTGGTTAATCAGTTTATTTGATATACTATTCCTACCTCCACCCATACCTAATTTAATTTTACTGTTCATGATAGCAGAAATATCTGCTGCTGCAAGTTTCTCTTTCCCACGATGCATCCGAGGCTCTCATTCTACTTAGGGCATTTCTCAGTAAAATTCTATCAGCTTGATGACGATCATGTAAATCAGTGTAGGTTGAATAGGCTATATCATGTTCTTTACACGCTTCATCGAGAGGATTGATTCCTCTATCACCACGTGCTAGACGTTCTTTCAATTTTGTACCAGGTCCACAAAAATTATATCCAGGTAAATGTAATTCAAATGGAAGCTTATTAATTGCACTGTTTAAAAGACCCCTGCCTTGAAATGAGTCACCGCTTACATAGTATTTCATTTTATTTTATTTTTGTTTTTATTTGAGAAGAAGAGCTAATCATAAACTGACTATATATTCAACAAACCCTCCTTTTTTATAGTTATTTCTATTCTAACACTTAATGTGAAATGAAGAGAGTGGTCAAACAGAAAAACTAGACTAAAAGTTGTAAATCATGATTTAGAAGAGATTAAAAATGATATTAAACATAGTGTATTGTTACCATCAACGATGCGATGTATTATTTCCGGACCTAGTAACTGTGGCCAAACGTCAACTATGCTAAGCCTTCTCGAACATCCGAACGGATTAAAATTTGAAAATATTTACCTTTATTCCAAATCTTTGTATAAACCTAAATATATTTATTTGGAACAATTATTAAAACCGATCAAAGGTCTAGGATTTTTTGCATTTGAGAACGGTGAACAAATAATAACACCATCGGAAGCTAAACGAAGTTCTGTGTTCATATTCGATGACGTCGCCTGTGACAAGCAAGATGTAATACGAGAATATTTTAGTATGGGTCGTCACAATAACATTGACTGTTTTTATCTTTGTCAGACATATGCAAAGATACCGAAACATTTATTTAGAGACAATGCCAACGTACTAATATTATTCAAACAGGACGATTTAAATTTACGACATGTATATTCCGATCATGTTGGTACAGACATGTCATTTGACAGTTTCAAAGAGCTCTGCTCTTTTTGTTGGGAAAAAAACCATTTGGATTTTTATCTGTTTTCAAGGACAACAATATTGATGAAGGAAGGTATCGTTATTGCTTGGATCACTACATATATATTTAATTAAATTTAGTTAATGCTCTTAGACAACATCTAAGTGTCAATGGTACATGATGGCTCCAAGAAGCACAAGAAGAAGAAGAAGAAAAAGCAATACTTCAAGTGAAAAAAAAAAACAAAAAAGTGTTAAACATGAATTAGTGAATAAACGAAAAGATATAAAAAATAAATTAAAAATGTTAAAACATGAACAAATTGCACATGAAAATTTATTTCAACCCATAACGAAACATCTACTAAACATTGAAAATAAATTGGAACCTAGCAGAAAGAAAATGAAAAAAAAAGACTTAGCCCCTGATTTAAAGATAAAAAACGGAAGACGCAGATTATGATGCTGATGATCATGATGATGATGATGATGATGATGATAGTGAAGATGGTGTTATTAAAGATGATAGTGACAAAGAATCAATAGCCTCTGAACCTATTCCTAAAACCTCAACTCCTATGGAATTTAACATAGTTACACCTAGAGGATTGAAAACACCTATGTCTGCTCCCCGGATGAGAAGAAAATTACAATTTTCCACCGTATCTAAATCACCGTATAATCTAAGGAAACTTCTCATAAAAAATGTTCAAAAAGACCAATTAGCTGAGGAAGTTGCAAAACAAAAGGAATACGAAGCTCAATTGAATAAAACCATACAAGAGAAATCATTGACTGATTATTATGATCAATACCATCCTTTACCTTTAAAAATATAAAAAAAGTTTCTTAGAGATCCTCATAGTGAAAATTCAGATGGAAAATTTAGAGTAAAATTTGATAGAGAGATTGAACGGTTTTCCATCGGTAATAAAACGATTAATTTCGATGGACCTGATCTATTAATTGGAGGAAAACGATATAAGGGTACCAATGGTTTGTACGGGTTACTTTTTAATCAAAATCTACCAACTTCCTATACAAATAAAGATTCTAAAAATTATGTTCAAATTCTAACTAAATCAGGTGCTATAAAAAATGTGAAATCTAGTCGAAATAGTAAATTTAAAAAAACTTATTGAACCAATGTTGAAAAAACCGGATAGCGAATCAGAGCTAGCAGAAGAAGAAGAAGAAGAAGAGAGTATAAAACAAGGACACGGGATATTTATGAAGGTTACTAATAATCCAATTGATTATGTGTACTGGGATGATCCAAATGAACTTGTTGAACGACTACAGTTGTTACTTACCTCTGAGACAGCGGGCAATACAAGTCTTACAAACGAGATCAACTCAATTATTGAAGAATTACGTGAAGCTAATATTATTGTTGAGTAAAAAAAAAAAAATGACCAATTATGTAACTAAAGTAAAAAAAAAAAAAAAAAACAAATCGTTGAAGAAATTCATAGACCAGCCAGAATAAATTTTAAACGCAGAAGAGTAATTTTAAAATCACTTTTGGATCTAATGCAAGCAGACTTAGTTGACATGAGAGAATACGAAAAGGAAAATAATGGTTTTAAATACATACTAGTTGTGATTAATTGTTTTTCCAAATATGTATGGGCCTATCCATTGAAATCAAAAACATCAAAGGAAGTTGCAGATGCTCTTAAAAACGTGTTCAAGGAACAGACTCCAATCCATTTATGTACAGATTCTGGTACTGAATTTACAGGAAAAGAAGCACAAAACTTGATGAAAAAATACAATATTCGACACTATGTTGTGTACAGTGAAAAAAAAGCCTCGATTGTGGAACGTGTCAACAGAACACTTAAAACTATGATGTGGAAAGAATTTAGTCTTCAAGGATTTTATAAATGGGTTAAATTACTACCGAATATAGTAAACTTGTATAATAATAAAAAACATAGAACGATAGGTTTAAAACCTGCTGAGGTAACGGAAAAACAGGAAAAAATGCTACTGAACACCGTTTACAATCACATCAAAATGACACATAAACCTAAGTATAATGTAGGTGATCATGTACGTATATCAAAACTTAGAGGTGCCTTTGATAAGCAGTACAAACCAAATTGGTCCACGGAAATTTTCACCACTAAAAAAGTACAACTTACAAATCCTGTTACGTATTTTCTTCAAGACGAACACAATCATGACATCAAGGGAGGATTTTATGAACTTCAACTGCAAAAAGTTAAATATCCCGATATTTATTTAGTTGAAAGAGTGTTAAAACGTCAGGGAAATAGAGTATTTGTAAATTGGTTAGGCTTTGATAATAAACATAATAGTTGGATAGATAAAAATAATGTTCAATAGATGTATAAATGTACATTTTTTTTTTTTTTTTTTTTAATTAGAATAAATAAATCAATTTTGTTTAATTTTTGGTTTTTCTTATATTTTAGTGTTTAAGTGTCTTGATTGTAATGTGAAGACACGGCATTTTCAAGAATGTGTAAGATGTGAATCAGCTATATTTAAATGTATTAGCTGCAGACGTCAACCAAAACCCAACGAAAAATGTAAAAGGTGTAATTGTTCAGCTGAATATTATTATTTTTCACCTGATGGAAAATTTGTAAACAGATAATTTGATAGCAGAAGGGAGCAATAGTAGTAGTAGTAGTAGTAGATAAAGTAGAGATAGATTTAAATTGATAATTTAATAACAACAACAACAACTGTTGGTGCGAACATTACACACACACACACACAATGCCAGTTATTGTAAGAGTAAAGTGCCCCAAATGTAAAGGTGAAACAGATTTATATAATGAAAAATGTGTGTAGCATGTGACGTTAAAGAACTTTTTAAATCAAGAAGTGGTGCAGAACATATACCGTCCCATTATATTTCCAGTAAAGAAAGACAAGGAAACGAGAGAGCTGCTAATGAAAGACAAGGAAACAGATAATTTCAATATTCCTATATATATATATATATATATATATATATATATATATATATATATATATATATATATATATATATATATATATATATATATATATATACTACATTTATTACCAGTTAACTCATATAGTTGATATCTATTAATGAAAACACATCTAAAAAAATGTTATTTACCAAGTATATTTTTTTAGGATATTTCTTATCCTGTTTTTATTATATCAGTTGTAATAATGATGATACTAATAATACTAATAATATTTGCAGTAAGTATAGAGAAGATAATGTCTATTTAAAGAATGATTACGATGTTCTATATAATACTAGTTTAACTCTATACCTACAATGTTCACACCGACTCGATAATTACATTAATTTATATGAAACTGAGCTAACAGTGATTGATGTTTGTATGGAAAAAATTAAAGAATACCAAAACGTTACCGAAGATTTAACTAATTCCATAAATTATACAAATTATATTAGGCTATTACAAGAAAATATTAAGTTGGAAGCAGATTTACAAATGTTCAAGAGAAATCTAACAGATCAACTGCAATTATGTCAGGAAAAAAATACAGCTGGTAATTTCCTAATTGGCGATCTTCGAGAAGAGATTTTAAAACTAAGGGAAAATCTTTCCGATACAACAACTGAAATTTATAAAATGGATAGCGAACTAACACAATATAAAAATAATCTCCAAAATGCACGGGCAGAATACAGGAAAGTTTTTACAAATCTCAATGCTTGCATGGAAAGAGAGGAAACAATTCAACAACAAAAAGGTAAATACGTTCTTAGATTAAGCAGTTGCAAGAAAAATAAAGGAAAGAAAAATAATAATAAGAAAGATACTACAAACTACTACTACTACTACTACTACTACTACTACTACTACTACTACTTAGAAATTAAATGTAAAATAAAAAATTGTATTGTATTTTTAAATTAATATAATAACAAATTATTTTAAAACTTGTGTTTCATTTCATTTGCACATAGAGGCTAGGCATGAGATATTTTTGGTGGAAAGTAGGGAAATAAAATTCAAACACAGGGTTATATTATTCATTTATTAAAATAATAATAATAATAATTTGTCATATTATAATTTATTTATTTATAAAAAACGTGGCGATCTACGTGGTAAAGATGATAGCTCTCGTGCACGGATAATCACATCTTTGACTTTATCACATTCACAGTCTTCTAATTGAACTTGAACCTCCTCCAAATAACATAATGGGCAAATAGCAAAATGAAATCCATTTTGAGACATCACCATATCTTTAGTTAAATATCTCTTAAGCAAATTGTAATCACTTAACCATTTTTGTTTCTCACGTCCAGTAAAACACTTTATATAACGGTTGATTAAAATACATGCATCCACAATTTTCATATTAAAATCTTTCAGCACTCTTGGTAGAGTAAAGTTATTCACATCAGTATCACCCATAATATCGATGTACTACAACCAAAGATCTGTTATAAACTAAACTAAACATGAGGTGAGGCGAGGCTAGGCTAGGCTCATTTCATTTCATTTTGTTTTGTTTTTTTTTTGTTTGCTAGAATAAAGTCATATCACCACACTTCCTCCTCTCAACACACAGACAGACAGGTTAGGACAAGTTAGGACAAGTTAGGACAAGTCAGAACAAATATTATTATTATTATTATTATAAAAAGTTCTTCTTTCTCACATTTGATCAATGTGGTTCCATGTTTGGCTGACGGGCCAAAACCAAGTCAGCACAAACGCTATTACCATTCCGTATTAAGGAATGACCTGACAATGTTACATGTTTTCAAAATCACTGACTTCTGAATGTTTCTGTGTATGTCCGTGTTGAGTCCCAATTGCACTAAATGTGGTGTGAATGTTATTGGTGTAAGGCCTGTGGCTGATATAATGAGGGGGACAATGATGACTTTTTCCTGTCTCCATAGCCTTTTTATTTCCGTTGCAAGGTCTGTGTATTTGTTACTGATGTGTTATTATTATTATTACAAAAAGTTCTTCTTTCTCACATTTGATCAATGTGGTTCCATGTTTGGCTGACGGGCCAAAACCAAGTCAGCACAAACGCTATTACCATTCCGTATTAAGGAATGACCTGACAATGTTACATGTTTTCAAAATCACTGACTTCTGAATGTTTCTGTGTATGTCCGTGTTGAGTCCCAATTGCACTAAATGTGGTGTGAATGTTATTGGTGTGGCTGATATAATGAGGGGGACAATGATGACTTTTTCCTGTTTCCATAGCCTTTTTATTTCCGTTGCAAGGTTTGTGTATTTGGAAATTTTTTCTGTGTATTTCGCTAGGATGTTTGTGTCGTTGGGGACAGCTATGTCAATCAGATAGGTGACTTTTCCTTTTTTGCACTGAAAAGTAATATCGGGTCTATTGGCGGAGACTGTTTTATCTGTATGGATACCGATATCCCAGTAGAGCTTGTAATCTTCATTTTCAAGTATGGATGTTGGCGTGTATTTGTAGTAGGGATCTGTGTTTTCTATGAGTCTGTATGTTGTGGCTAGTGCTTGGTGAACCACTTTGGCGGCTGAATCATGCCTGGCTGTGTACTCCGTTCCGGCCAATATTTTACATCCGCTCGTTATGTGTTCGATCGTTTCTTTCTGCTGGTGGCATTTCCTACATCTGTCCTCTGCAATAGTCGGGTCTTTGATGATATGCTTTTGGTAGTTTCTGGTTAATATGACTTTATCCTGGATGGCAAGTAAGAAGCCTTCAGTCTCAGGGAATAGCTGCCCATCCCGTAACCAGGTGTATGATTGTTTTTTATTTACGTGGTCTTGTTCTATGTGGTATCTGTGTTTTCCGTGGAGTGTTTTCTCTGACCACGTTTTCATCTTTTCCTGTTGTAATTGGGTGTGACTGTGTGTGTCTGCTGAGTGGTCTGCCCGGGCTAAGTCGAGAGGTGTGTAGTTTTTGTCTGCTTTCACTGTCGCTGTGTGGAGGCTGGTTTGCTTGCTGTGAAAGAATTATTATTATTATTATCTTGTTTTTCTTTCTCACATTTGGTCAATGTGGTTCCATGTTTGGCTGACGGGCGCAAACCAAGTCAGCACAAACGCATTACCATTGTGTATTAAGGAATGACCTGACAATGTTACATGTTTTCAAAATCACTGACTTCTGAATGTTTTTGTGTATGTTTTGTGTTGAGTCCTAATTGTACTAAGTGTGGTGTGAATGTTGTTGGTGTAAGGCCTGTGGCTGATATAATGAGGGGGACAATGATGACTTTTTCTTGTTTCCATAGCCTTTTTATTATTTTTATAAAAAGTTCTTCTTTCTCACATTTGATCAATGTGGTTCCATGTTTGGCTGACGGGCCAAAACCAAGTCAGCACAAACGCTATTACCATTCCGTATTAAGGAATGACCTGACAATGTTACATGTTTTCAAAATCACTGACTTCTGAATGTTTCTGTGTATGTCCGTGTTGAGTCCCAATTGCACTAAATGTGGTGTGAATGTTATTGGTGTAAGGCCTGTGGCTGATATAATGAGGGGGACAATGATGACTTTTTCCTGTCTCCATAGCCTTTTTATTTCCGTTGCAAGGTCTGTGTATTTGGAAATTTTTTCTGTGTATTTCGCTTGGATGTTTGTGTCGTTGGGGACAGCTATGTCAATCAGATAGGTGACTTTTCCTTTTTTGCACTGAAAAGTAATATCGGGTCTATTGGCGGAGACTGTTTTATCTGTATGGATACCGATATCCCAGTAGAGCTTGTAATCTTCATTTTCAAGTATGGATGTTGGCGTGTATTTGTAGTAGGGATCTGTGTTTTCTATGAGTCTGTATGTTGTGGCTAGTGCTTGGTGAACCACTTTGGCAGCTGAATCATGCCTGGCTGTGTACTCCGTTCCGGCCAATATTTTACATCCGCTCGTTATGTGTTCGATCGTTTCTTTCTGCTGGTGGCATTTCCTACATCTGTCCTCTGCAATAGTCGGGTCTTTGATGATATGCTTTTGGTAGTTTCTGGTTAATATGACTTTATCCTGGATGGCAAGTAAGAAGCCTTCAGTCTCAGGGAATAGCTGCCCATCCCGTAACCAGGTGTATGATTGTTTTTTATTTACGTGGTCTTGTTCTATGTGGTATCTGTGTTTTCCGTGGAGTGTTTTCTCT
Organism: Pachyrhynchus sulphureomaculatus; assembly: GCA_019049505.1. NCBI lineage: Eukaryota > Metazoa > Arthropoda > Insecta > Coleoptera > Curculionidae > Pachyrhynchus > Pachyrhynchus sulphureomaculatus. The sequence continues at coordinate 19,141 of JAHKBH010002939.1, forward strand.
GACCACGTTTTCATCTTTTCCTGTTGTAATTGGGTGTGACTGTGTGTGTCTGCTGAGTGGTCTGCCCGGGCTAAGTCGAGAGGTGTGTAGTTTTTGTCTGCTTTCACTGTCGCTGTGTGGAGGCTGGTTTGCTTGCTGTGAAAGAATTTCCTAAGTGTTTGTATTTGTTTTGTGTGTAATGATCTGATGTCTATAATTCCTCTTCCTCCTGCCTTCCTCTCGATGGTAAGTCTTTCTTTGCATGCGTTGGGGTGTAATTTCCTGTATTTAGTGAATTGAGATCGTATAAGGATGTGAATATTTTCTATGTCTGTTTGTGACCATTTGATGATACCAAATGAATATGTGAGTATAGGTATAGCGAACGTGTTGATGGCTTTAGTGAGATTCTTAGAGTTGAGTTTTGTTTGCAAAAGTTTCGTCAGTCTGTTTTTGAATTCGGTTCTGAGCTCTGTTTTGATGTGAGTGTGGTTGAGTTTGGTGCTTTGTTGGAAGCCTAGATATTTGTATGTTTCTTTATCGAACATGTTATCGAGCGTTTCATTGTTGATGGTTTCTGTCTCATGGTGGTGCTTCCATTGGCCTTTGTTGATGTGGAGCACTTTGCATTTACTTATACCAAATTCCATATTGACATCTAAGGTGAATATTTCTGTGATTTTGAGGAGTTCTTTCAGCTGTGTTTGTGTGGCAGCGTAGAGTTTTATGTCGTCCATATATAGGAGGTGGTTTATTTTATGTTGATTCTCTTTTTGGTGTCTGATATTGAAGCCATGCTCTGTTCTGTTTAGTATATTTGAGAGTGGATTGAGACAGAGGCAAAACCATAGAGCACTGAGCGAGTCTCCCTGAAATATACCCCGTCTGATGTACAGCTCTTCTGTTTGGATCCGTTCGGTTTGTGTTTCTAGGCGTATTTTGGTTTTCCACGTTTTCATCATTTGCGCGAGAAACTGCCTGAGGTGTTGGTTGATTTTATAGATTTCTAGGGCCCTGATTAACCAGCTGTGGGGTATGGAGTCGAAGGCTTTTTTATAGTCTATGTAACCGATGTGAAGGTTTCTGTGTTCTTTTCTGGTTTGTCCCATAATCACGCTATCTATAATCAGCTGCTCTTTGCATCCTCGACTGTTTTTCCTGCATCCCTTCTGCTCTTCTGTGAGGATATTGTTGTCTGTTAGGTGTTGTTCTATTTTCTTCGATATTGTGGCTGTGATGATCTTGTATAGGGTTGGAAGACAGGTGATAGGTCGGTAGTTTGACGGGTTTGTGGTGTCTGAGCTTTTGGGTTTAACGTATGTTATTCCTTGTGTGAGGAAAGTGGGAAATGTGTGTGGTTGTAGAATGGCTTTGTTGATTTGGTGTGCGAGTGCTTCGTGTGTGGTGGTAAACTGTTTGTACCAGAAGTTTTGTATATTGTCTATTCCAGGACATTTCCAGTTGTGTGTGTGTTTGATAGTTTCTGTAATTTCTTGTGTATTAAATGTGGTATTTTCTTGTTCTGTCACATGTTTATGTTTGTCTTCTTCGGCTTTGATCCAGGGGGTGTTATTATTGTGTTGTTTGGGTTCTGACCAGATACTTTTCCAATAATCTGTGAGTTCTTGTTTGTTTGGTGGTTCAGTCACTGCTATCTGTTTGTTGTACATAGTTTTCCGGTAGAACTGCTTTTCGCTTCTTCGGAAGAGGTTGTTGGTGTCTTTCCTCTCATTTGATTCTTTGTATCTACGGAGTCTTGCGGCATATACAGATAGTTTTTGTTTCAAGGTATCGAGGATTTCTGGCAGTGTTCTGTTGGGAGACTTAGATTTGATCTTGTTTGCCCCCTGTGTGACACGTTTGGACGCGTTCCCGCTTATAAACTGGGTAAAATGTCCTAGATCTCTCCTGATGTTGTTGATTTTGTTTTCTATTCTTATTTGCCATTTGAATTTTGGTTTTGTCCTGTTGGGGTTTCCTTGTCGTTGAGGGAGTTTTTGATTATTTTGTGTTAGAGTGGTGATTGCTGCTGCGTATATTATTGTGTGAATGTCTTCGATTGTGCTTGAGTCTGTTATATACTGAGGTATTATGTGCTTGTTTAGTGTGTTGAGGATTGGTTGCGTGCTCTGTCTGAAGATTAAACGAGGGATGGGATTTCTTGTTGTGGGGTCGGTGCCTGACCATCGAGCTAGATGTGACTCCATTTTTGCTTTAAGTGTTTGTATGAGAGGTGATTCGGGGTGATGTTGTGTGGATGTCGTTGAGGGTGGCGAGTGATTCATGTTGTTGTCTGTGATATGGTGTTGCGCGGTACTCGCAATATTATTTTGCGTTATGCTCCTCCTGGGTGGTGGGTATTGTTGTGTTCGACTGGGTGGTTGTGTGTGTGAGGCTGGTTCGGAATCTGCTTTATTGTTTCTATTGTTTGGTTGGTCTGTGTTCAGTTCAACAGCCACTGTGTCCTTGATGGTTTGCAATTCGAGAGGTGTGAGACGATTGTTCTTGGTAATAACTCTTTTTTGGTCTACTACTCTCTGTTCTGAAACAAGTAATTGCAGATGTGGATATTCGGTCAAGAAAAGTCTGTGCAGTTGCTGTCTGTAGCCCGATGTTATCGTTTCGAGTTTGGTGGCGGTGTAGTAACAGCGCATCACCGTCCTATTCATCTCATCCGTCCATTTTAACCGCTGTCTTGGTTTTCCAGCCTTGGTAGTTGCATGTTGTCCTTGCAATACATACGGGCCCTGGCCTGGCTTTGGTGGTTGTGTTTGTCCCGTATTTACGTCGGTTGCGCTTGGGATTGATGTTGGTGGGTCCAAGCGGCGAGTGATTCTCTTCTCAGTGATTTCTTTGTCAGGTTTTGTGTTTTCATTACAGCAACGCATGGCGTGTTCGTTGATTCCTGTGGTGCAACTCATACGCTGCTGTGATTTTCCCGCCTTGGTGGGTGTCGGCTTAGTCGCCAACACAACACTTTTGGCAGGTCCATTTTCGGTTGCCTGGTCTTCATCGTTTTGGTCGAGCTGCCATTTCCCGCGACGTCCTCGACCGTTACGTCGCTCGCCCGATGCTTCTTTTTTATTGGTCTGTTGTTCTCTGGAATGTTTTCAGTGTTTTGTGGTGTCAGAAGCTCAAAGTGTCCCGACATTGGGTTGCCTGTTAGTAGAAGGTAAATGGTTTTGTTGTATTTTCCCGTGCTTATTATTGTTGGTCTGTCCGTAAAAGTTATTTTTGTATGTCTTGTTCTTCGTTGTTTTGAGAAGATATGAAAGTTGCTATTTTGTGTTTCCGAGAGGGCAAGTATCTCTAGGCTCGTTCCATAGGTGCCATTTTTCCGCATATAATTATAATAGTTATTGAAGTCTTTTATATCGTCGACTTCAATTAATGAAAATGTGTGAAGTTCCGACCAGTTTTGCTGTAAATATCTTAGAGCAACCTCTCGGAGTTTCTCATGATGGTTCTGGTGGCCATATAAGTATAAGCTAACTGCACGGAAAAGGCAATTTCCATCACCTACAATGTCGGATCTGGTAAAACTATCGGGAGTAGTTTCGACTGAGGCGGTTGTTTGGTTCGTCTGTAGTTGTTGTTGTGGTGTTGCTGTAGCTGTTTGTACGACAGGGGTCCGCCTCCGCAACACCCTTCCATTTTCATTATTATAATTATTATTGTTTATTATTATTATTATTACAAAAAGTTCTTCTTTCTCACATTTGATCAATGTGGTTCCATGTTTGGCTGACGGGCCAAAACCAAGTCAGCACAAACGCTATTACCATTCCGTATTAAGGAATGACCTGACAATGTTACATGTTTTCAAAATCACTGACTTCTGAATGTTTCTGTGTATGTCCGTGTTGAGTCCCAATTGCACTAAATGTGGTGTGAATGTTATTGGTGTAAGGCCTGTGGCTGATATAATGAGGGGGACAATGATGACTTTTTCCTGTCTCCATAGCCTTTTTATTTCCGTTGCAAGGTCTGTGTATTTGGAAATCTTTCCTGTGTATTTCGCTTGGATGTTTGTGTCGTTGGGGACAGCTATGTCAATCAGATAGGTGACTTTTTTCCTTTTTTGCACTGAAAAGTAATATCGGGTCTATTGGCGGAGACTGTTTTATCTGTATGGATACCGATATCCCAGTAGAGCTTGTAATCGTCATTTTCAAGTATGGATGTTGGCGTGTATTTGTAGTAGGGATCTGTGTTTTCTATGAGTCTGTATGTTGTGGCTAGTGCTTGGTGAACCACTTTGGCAGCTGAATCATGCCTGGCTGTGTACTCCGTTCCGGCCAATATTTTACATCCGCTCGTTATGTGTTCGATCGTTTCTTTCTGCTGGTGGCATTTCCTACATCTGTCCTCTGCAACAGTCGGGTCTTTGATGATATGCTTTTGGTAGTTTCTGGTTAATATGACTTTATCCTGGATGGCAAGTAAGAAGCCTTCAGTCTCAGGGAATAGCTGCCCATCCCGTAACCAGGTGTATGATTGTTTCTTATTTACGTGGTCTTGTTCTATGTGGTATCTGTGTTTTCCGTGGAGTGTTTTCTCTGACCACGTTTTCATCTTTTCCTGTTGTAATTGGGTGTGACTGTGTGTGTCTGCTGAGTGGTCTGCCCGGGCTAAGTCGAGAGGTGTGTAGTTTTTGTCTGCTTTCACTGTCGCTGTGTGGAGGCTGGTTTGCTTGCTGTGAAAGAATTTCCTAAGTGTTTGTATTTGTTTTGTGTGTAATGATCTGATGTCTATAATTCCTCTTCCTCCTGCCTTCCTCTCGATGGTAAGTCTTTCTTTGCATGCGTTGGGGTGTAATTTCCTGTATTTGGTGAATTGAGATCGTATAAGGATGTGAATATTTTCTATGTCTGTTTGTGACCATTTGATGATACCAAATGAATATGTGAGTATAGGTATAGCGAACGTGTTGATGGCTTTAGTGAGATTCTTAGAGTTGAGTTTTGTTTGTAAAAGTTTCGTCAGTCTGTTTTTGAATTCGGTTCTGAGCTCTGTTTTGATGTGAGTGTGGTTGAGTTTGGTGCTTTGTTGGAAGCCTAGATATTTGTATGTTTCTTTATCGAACATGTTATCGAGCGTTTCATTGTTGATGGTTTCTGTCTCATGGTGGCACTTCCATTGGCCTTTGTTGATGTGGAGCACTTTGCATTTACTTATACCAAATTCCATATTGACATCTAAGGTGAATATTTCTGTGATTTTGAGGAGTTCTTTCAGCTGTGTTTGTGTGGCAGCGTAGAGTTTTATGTCGTCCATATATAGGAGGTGGTTTATTTTATGTTGATTCACTTTTTGGTGTCTGATATTGAAGCCATGCTCTGTTCTGTTTAGTATATTTGAGAGTGGATTGAGACAGAGGCAAAACCATAGAGCACTGAGTGAGTCTCCCTGAAATATACCCCGTCTGATGTACAGCTCTTCTGTTTGGATCCGTTCGGTTTGTGTTTCTAGGCGTATTTTGGTTTTCCATGTTTTCATAATTTGCGCGAGAAACTGCCTGAGGTGTTGATTGATTTTATAGATTTCTAGGGCCCTGATTAACCAGCTGTGTGGTATGGAGTCGAAGGCTTTTTTATAGTCTATATAACCGATGTGAAGGTTTCTGTGTTCTTTTCTGGTTTGTCCCATAATCACGCTATCTATAATCAGCTGCTCTTTGCATCCTCGACTATTTTTCCTGCATCCCTTCTGCTCTTCTGTGAGGATATTGTTGTCTGTTAGGTGTTGTTCTATTTTCTTCGAAATTGTGGCTGTGATGATCTTGTATAGGGTTGGAAGACAGGTAATAGGTCGGTAGTTTGACGGGTTTGTGGTGTCTGAGCTTTTGGGTTTAACGTATGTTATTCCTTGTGTGAGGAAAGTGGGAAATGTGTGTGGTTGTAGAATGGCTTTGTTGATTTGGTGTGTGAGTGCTTCGTGTGTGGTGGTAAACTGTTTGTACCAGAAGTTTTTGTATATTGTCTATTCCAGGACATCTCCAGTTGTGTGTGTGTTTGATAGTTTCTGTAATTTCTTGTGTATTAAATGTGGTATTTTCTTGTTCTGTCACATGTTTATGTTTGTCTTCTTCGGCTTTGATCCAGGGGGTGTTATTATTGTGTAGTTTGGGTTCTGACCAGATACCTTTCCAATAATCTGTGAGTTCTTGTTTGTTTGGTGGTTCAGTCACTGCTATCTGTCTGTTGTACATAGTTTTTCCGGTAGAACTGTTTTTCGCTTCTTCGGAAGAGGTTGTTGGTGTCTTTCCTCTCATTTGATTCTTTGTATCTACGGAGTCTTGCGGCATATACAGATAGTTTTTGTTTCAAGGTATCGAGGATTTCTGGCAGTGTTCTGTTGGGAGACTTAGATTTGATCTTGTTTGCCCCCTGTGTGACACGTTTGGACGCGTTCCCGCTTATAAACTGGGTAAGATGTCCTAGATCTTTCCTGATGTTGTTGATTTTGTTTTCTATTCTTATTTGCCATTTGAATTTTGGTTTTGTCCTGTTGGGGTTCCCTTGTCGTTGAGGGAGTTTTTGATTATTTTGTGTTAGAGTGGTGATTGCTGCTGCGTATATTATTGTGTGAATGTCTTCGATTGTGCTTAAGTCTGTTATATACTGAGGTATTATGTGCTTGTTTAGTGTGTTGAGGACTGGTTGCGTGCTCTGTCTGAAGATTAAACGAGGGATGGGATTTCTTGTTGTGGGGTCGGTGCCTGACCATCGAGCTAGATGTGACTCCATTTTTGCTTTAAGTTATTATTATAAAAAGTTCTTCTTTCTCACATTTGATCAATGTGGTTCCATGTTTGGCTGACGGGCCAAAACCAAGTCAGCACAAACGCTATTACCATTATGTATTAAGGAATGACCTGACAATGTTACATGTTTTCAAAATCACTGACTTCTGAATGTTTTTGTGTATGTTTGTGTTGAGTCCTAATTGTACTAAATGTGGTGTGAATGTTATTGGTGTAAGGCCTGTGGCTGATATAATGAGGGGGACAATGATGACTTTTTCTTGTTTCCATAACCTTTTTATTTCCGTTGCAAGGTCTGTGTATTGGAAATTTTTTCTGTGTATTTCGTTTGGATGTTTGTGTCGTTGGGGACAGCTATGTCAATTAGATAGGTGACTTTTCCTTTTTTGCACTGAAAAGTAATATCGGGTCTATTGGCGGAGACTGTTTTATCTGTATGGATACTGATGTCCCAGTAGAGCTTGTAATCTTCATTTTCAAGTATGGATGTTGGCGTGTATTTGTAGTAGGGATCTGTGTTTTCTATGAGTTTGTATGTTATGGCTAGTGCTTGGTGAACTACTTTGGCAGCTGAATCATGCCTGGCCTTATTATTATTATGACTGTTCTCGTTTTTCTTTCTCACATTTGGTCAATGTGGTTCCATGTTTGGCTGACGGGCGCAAACCAAGTCAGCACAAACGCATTACCATTGTGTATTAAGGAATGACCTGACAATGTTACATGTTTTCAAAATCACTGACTTCTGAATGTTTTTGTGTATGTCTGTGTTGAGTCCTAATTGTACTAAGTGTGGTGTGAATGTTGTTGGTGTCAGGCCTGTGGCTGATATAATGAGGGGGACAATGATGACTTTTTCTTGTTTCCATAACCTTTTTATTTCCGTTGCAAGATCTGTGTATTTGGAAATTTTTTCTGTGTATTTAGTTTGGATGTTTGTGTCGTTGGGGACAGCTATGTCAATTAGATAGGTGACTTTTTTCTTTTTTGCACTGAAAAGTAATATCGGGTCTATTGGCGGAGACTGTTTTATCTGTATGGATACCGATGTCCCAGTAGAGCTTGTAATCTTCATTTTCAAGTATGGATGTTGGCGTGTATTTGTAGTAGGGATCTGTTTTCTATGAGTTTGTATGTTGTGGCCAGTGCTTGGTGAACTACTTTGGCAGCTGAATCATGCCTGGCTGTGTACTCTGTTCCGGCCAATATTTTACAACCGCTCGTTATGTGTTCGATCGTTTCTCTCTGCTGGTGGCATTTCCTACATCTGTCCTCTGCAATAGTCGGGTCTTTGATGATATACTTTTGGTAGTTTCTGGTTAATATGACTTTATCCTGGATGGCAAGTAAGAAGCCTTCAGTCTCAGGGAATAGCTGCCCATCCTGTAACCAGGTGTATGACTGTTTTTTATTTAGGTGGTCTTGTTCTATGTGGTATCTGTGTTTTCCGTGGAGTGTTTTCTCTGACCACGTTTTCATTTTTTATTATTATTACAAAAAGTTCTTCTTTCTCACATTTGATCAATGTGGTTCCATGTTTGGCTGACGGGCCAAAACCAAGTCAGCACAAACGCTATTACTATTCCGTATTAAGGAATAACCTGACAATGTTACATGTTTTCAAAATCACTGACTTCTGAATGTTTCTGTGTATGTCTGTGTTGAGTCCCAATTGCACTAAATGTATTGTGAATGTTATTGGTGTAAGGCCTGTGGCTGATATAATGAGGGGGACAATGATGACTTTTTCCTGTCTCCATAGCCTTTTTATTTCCGTTGCAAGGTCTGTGTATTTGGAAATTTTTTCTGTGTATTTCGCTTGGATGTTTGTGTCGTTGGGGACAGCTATGTCAATCAGATAGGTGACTTTTCCTTTTTTGCACTGAAAAGTAATATCGGGTCTATTGGCGGAGACTGTTTTATCTGTATGGATACCGATATCCCAGTAGAGCTTGTAATCTTCATTTTCAAGTATGGATGTTGGGGTGTATTTGTAGTAGGGATCTGTGTTTTCTATGAGTCTGTATGTTGTGGCTAGTGCTTGGTGAACCACTTTGGCAGCTGAATCATGCCTGGCTGTGTACTCCGTTCCGGCCAATATTTTACATCCGCTCGTTATGTGTTCGATCGTTTCTTTCTGCTGGTGGCATTTCCTACATCTGTCCTCTGCAATAGTCGGGTCTTTGATGATATACTTTTGGTAGTTTCTGGTTAATATGACTTTATCCTGGATGGCAAGTAAGAAGCCTTCAGTCTCAGGGAATAGCTGCCCATCCCGTAACCAGGTGTATGATTGTTTTTTATTTACGTGGTCTTGTTCTATGTGGTATCTGTGTTTTCCGTGGAGTGTTTTCTCTGACCACGTTTTCATCTTTTCCTGTTGTAATTGGGTGTGACTGTGGGTATCTGCTGAGTGGTCTGTCCGGGCTAAGTCGAGAGGTGTGTAGTTTTTGTCTGCTTTCACTGTCGCTGTGTGGAGGCTGGTTTGCTTGCTGTGAAAGAATTTCCTAAGTGTTTTGTATTTGTTTTGTGTGTAATGATCTGATATCTATAATTCCTCTTCCTCCTGCCTTCCTCTCGATGGTAAGTCTTTCTTTGCATGCGTTGGGGTGTAATTTCCTGTATTTGGTGAATTGAGATCGTATAAGGATGTGAATATTTTCTATGTCTGTTTGTGACCATTTGATGATACCAAATGAATATGTGAGTATAGGTATAGCGAACGTGTTGATGGCTTTAGTGAGATTCTTAGAGTTGAGTTTTGTTTGCAAAAGTTTCGTCAGTCTGTTTTTGAATTCGGTTCTGAGCTCTGTTTTGATGTGAGTGTGGTTGAGTTTGGTGCTTTGTTGGAAGCCTAGATATTTGTATGTTTCTTTATCGAACATGTTATCGAGCGTTTCATTGTTGATGGTTTCTGTCTCATGGTGGCCCTTCCATTTGCCTTTGTTGATGTGGAGCACTTTGCATTTACTTATACCAAATTCCATATTGACATCTAAGGTGAATATTTCTGTGATTTTGAGGAGTTCTTTCAGCTGTGTTTGTGTGGCAGCGTAGAGTTTTATGTCGTCCATATATAGGAGGTGGTTTATTTTATGTTGATTCACTTTTTGGTGTCTGATATTGAAGCCATGCTCTGTTCTGCTTAGTATATTTGAGAGTGGATTGAGACAGAGGCAAAACCATAGAGCACTGAGCGAGTCTCCCTGAAATATACCCCGTCTGATGTACAGCTCTTCTGTTTGGATCCGTTCGGTTTGTGTTTCTAGGCGTATTTTGGTTTTCCATGTTTTCATAATTTGCGCGAGAAACTGCCTGAGGTGTTGGTTGATTTTATAGATTTCTAGGGCCCTAATTAACCAGCTGTGGGGTATGGAGTCGAAGGCTTTTTTATAGTCTATGTAACCGATGTGAAGGTTTCTGTGTTCTTTTCTGGTTTGTCCCATAATCACGCTATCTATAATCAGCTGCTCTTTGCATCCTCGACTATTTTTCCTGCATCCCTTCTGCTCTTCTGTGAGGATATTGTTGTCCGTTAGGTGTTGTTCTATTTTCTTCGAAATTGTGGCTGTGATGATCTTGTATAGGGTTGGAAGACAGGTGATAGGTCGGTAGTTTGACGGGTTTGTGGTGTCTGAGCTTTTGGGTTTAACGTATGTTATTCCTTGTGTGAGGAAAGTGGGAAATGTGTGTGGTTGTAGAATGGCTTTGTTGATTTGGTGTGTGAGTGCTTCGTGTGTGGTGGTAAACTGTTTGTACCAGAAGTTTTGTATATTGTCTATTCCAGGACATTTCCAGTTGTGTGTGTGTTTGATAGTTTCTGTAATTTCTTGTGTATTAAATGTGGTATCTTCTTGTTCTGTCACATGTTTATGTTTGTCTTCTTCGGCTTTGATCCAGGGGGTGTTATTATTATGTAGTTTGGGTTCTGACCAGATACTTTTCCAATAATCTGTGAGTTCTTGTTTGTTTGGTGGTTCAGTCACTGCTATCTGTTTGTTGTACATAGTTTTCCGGTAGAACTGTTTTTCGCTTCTTCGGAAGAGGTTGTTGGTGTCTTTCCTCTCATTTGATTCTTTGTATCTACGGAGTCTTGCGGCATATACAGATAGTTTTTGTTTCAAAGTATCGAGGATTTCTGGCAGTGTTCTGTTGGGAGACTTAGATTTGATCTTGTTTATTATTATTATGGTAAAAGAATATGAATAATCGAAGGGAATAAATTTTTATCGTTTTGAACAATGTACCTTCTCGCGGGGGCACCTCCGGGGTACTCTTAAAGGACCGGAGGTGGAGTGGGGAGGTGGGACCCCCCCTTCGATTATTATGACTGTTCTCGTTTTTTCTTTCTCACATTTGGTCAATGTGGTTCCATGTTTGGCTGACGGGCGGAAACCAAGTCAGCACAAACGCATTATCATTGTGTATTAAGGAATGACCTGACAATGTTACATGTTTTCAAAATCACTGACTTCTGAATGTTTTTGTGTATGTTTGTGTTGAGTCCTAATTGTACTAAGTGTGGTGTGAATGTTGTTGGTGTAAGGCCTGTGGCTGATATAATGAGGGGGACAATGATGACTTTTTCTTGTTTCCATAGCCTTTTTATTTCCGTTGCAAGGTCTGTGTATTTGGAAATTTTTCCTGTGTATTTCGTTTGGATGTTTGTGTCGTTGGGGACAGCTATGTCAATTAGATAGTTGACTTTTTCTTTTTTGCACTGAAAAGTAATATCGGGTCTATTGGCGGAGACTGTTTTATCTGTATGGATACTGATGTCCCAGTAGAGTTTGTAATCTTTATTTTCAAGTACGGATGTTGGTGTATATTTGTAGTAGGGATCTGTGTTTTCTATGAGCTTGTATGTGGTGGCTAGTGCTTGGTGAACTACTTTTGCCGCTGAGTCATGTCTGGCTGTGTATTCCGTTCCGGCTAATATTTTACATCCGCTTGTTATGTGTTCGATCGTTTCTTTCTGTTGGTGGCATTTTCTGCATCTGTCTTCTGTAATAGTTGGGTCTTTGATAATATGCTTTTGGTAGTTTCTGGTTAATATGACTTTATCCTGGATGGCAAGTAAGAAGCCTTCTGTTTCTGGGAATAGCTGCCCATCCCGTAACCAGGTGTATGATTGTTTTTTTATTTACGTGGTCTTGCTCTATGTGGTATCTGTGTTTTCCGTGAAGTGTTTTTTCTGACCACGTTTTCATCTTTTCCTGTTGTAATTGGATGTGACTGTGTGTATCTGCTGGGTGGTCTACCCGGGATAAGTCGAGTGGGGTATAGTTTTTGTCTGCTTTGACTGTTGCTGTGTGGAGGCTGGTTTGCTTGGTGTGAAAGAATTTCCTAAGTGCTTGTATTTGTTTTGTGTGTAATGATCTGATGTCTATAATTCCTCTTCCTCCTGCCTTCCTCTCGATGGTAAGTCTTTCTTTGCATGCGTTGGGATGTAATTTCCTGTATTTGGTGAATTGAGACCGTATAAGGATGTGAATATTTTCTAAGTCTGTTTGTGACCATTTGATGATACCAAATGAATATGTGAGTATAGGTATAGCGAACGTGTTGATGGCTTTAGTGAGATATTTGGAGTTGAGTTTTGTTTGTAAAAGTTTCGTCAGTCTGTTCTTGAATTCGGTTCTGAGCTCTGTTTTGATGTGAGTATGGTTGAGTTTGGTGCTTTGTTGAAAGCCTAGATATTTGTATGTTTCTTTGTCAAACATGTTATCGAGTGTTTCATTGTTGATGGTTTCTGTCTCATGGTGGTACTTCCATTGGCCTTTGTTGATATGGAGCACTTTGCATTTACTTATACCAAATTCCATATTGACATCCAAGGTGAATATTTCTGTGATTTTGAGGAGCTCTTTCAGCTGTACTTTTGTGGCAGCGTAGAGTTTTATGTCATCCATATATAGGAGGTGGTTTATTTTATGTTGATTCCCTTTTTGGTGTCTGATATTGAAGCCATGCTCTGTTCTGTTTAGTATATTTGAGAGTGGATTGAGACAGAGGCAAAACCATAGAGCGCTGAGCGAGTCTCCCTGAAATATACCCCGTCTGATGTACAGCTCTTCTGTTTGGATGCGTTCGGTTTGTGTTTCTAGGCGTATTTTGGTTTATTATTATTATTATTATTATTATTATTATTAAATTAAGTTAGGCAAAAAAAAAAACAAAACGACAATCGGCTATTCTCTTAGAATAACAAGGAAATAAAAAAAGTTCTACTAGTAAATAAAATTTATTTTATTTCTACATTTTTCAATTTACAACATTTTTCCCAACTTAAACAAGTCTTTTTTTACTTATCCAACAAACAATTCTTTTTTTATATATACCTTTCAGTTACTATTTATTTCACGAAGCTTCAATAGCCTAAATGCTAATACAACAGAACTCCATCACATGGGTCGACGGTTCGTATTCTAGCTAGATCACTTCAGACTTTTTTTCATTTAAATAATTTCCAAAAAAATAGGGGAAATTACCCTCGTACAGAAAAATTTTATTTTTGCCTTTTTTACAACATACCAAAACTACCCCTAAAAAACGACCCCCTAAATACCACCCCTTCTTTGGAAATAAGGACTTTTTGGCCTAATATACACCCTCATCATCTTCTTAACAACACACCCAAGTTCTCTGATTCTTTTACTTTTCGTCAGCTCTTTCAAGGTCATTCTTCAGCTCTTCCAAGGTCATTCTTCTTCTTCTTCTTCGGCTCTTGGTACGCCGCTTCGGATGGACACATGCCATCGAGGTGCCACCAAAAATAAACACACTTTTTTTTCCTTGTTAAAACATTAATATCGTATTTGTTTACGTAATTTAATTATACCAGCATCCAAAGACTACTAGTAGTAGTAAGATCTTTTTTAATATGATACCTTTACTAACACTATCTCGTAAGAATCTTCTGTGGCTCAGTGGGTTAAGTCGCTGGTTTTGCAGTATGGGAAATAAAGGTTCAAATCCTGCTCTAGACATTAGCTTTTTTTATTTATATTAAAATTCATATAAGACCCAACCTAATGTGTATATGTGATGTATGTATGTGTGACGTCAGTGAAGACCTCTTCTTGCAGAAGACATCCATCCTCCACATCGAGGCTCACCTAATCTCTCTCTCTCTCTTAAGTTTTACGACATCCAATGATGCCAAAAGGGCACTGATCAACAGCCACTGGAATATGACGTCATTGAACACTTCTTCAGCTCTTTCAAGGTCATTCTTCAGGTCTTTCAAGGTCATTCTTCAGCTCTTTCAAGGTCATTCTTCAGATCGTTCAAGGTCATTCTTCAGGTCTTTCAAGGTCATTCTTCAGCTCTTTCAAGGTCATTCTTCAGCTCTTTCAAGGTCATTCTTCGGGTAATGGGACACATGCCATCCGCAGTCCCAGTACCAAGCCCTATATACTACTGTAACATGACAATGTCTTAAAAATTCAGGTGCTTGAAATACTTAATCTATAATATAAATAAAATGCAACGTCTCTCTGTCTGTCTGTCTCTCCGTTATTGCGCTTATCACTGGAGAACCACTTATCCAATTTACGTACTTTATTACGATAGGTAGCGTAAGGAATGAGTAGTGACGTAAAATAAGCAATGAAGTCGGAAAAAAGTTTGCCGCTAGCGCGTTCCCTTGCAATACACAGCCTAAACCATTAAATATGGAACAATATTATGTAGTAGAGAATCTAATCTAATCCATAATATATATATATATATATATATATATATATATATATATATATATATATATATATATAAATATATATATGAAATGGAACGTCTCTCTGTCTGTCCGTTAGTGCGCTTATCACTGGAGAACCACTTATCCGATTTACGTGCTTTTTTGTTAAACATATGTTACATATGTTCTCTGGCCAGGTTATAGGAGATATTTTATTACGTTAGGTGACATAAGGAATAAGCAGTGACGATATTCGTGAATCAAGTCGGAGAAAAGTTTGCCGCTAGCGCGTTCTCTTGCAATACACTACCTAAAGCATTAAATATGGAAAAATATCATGTAACAAATAATATGATATATATAAAATGCAACGTCTCTCTGTCTGTGTGTCTGTCCGTTAGTGCGCTTACTACTCGAGAACCCCTTATCCGATTTACGTGTTTTTTTTTGTTTTAGTTCCTACATTTGTTCTCTGGCCAGGTTATCTACAATCTTCTATCTAAAATATATATAAAATGCAACGTCTCGCTGTCTGTCTGTCCGTTAGTGCGCTTATCACTTGAGAACCACTTATCCGATTTACGTGTTTTTATAAATTTATACGTATGTTCTATATAATTCGATATAAACCTAGATAATGGGAGATAAGGTGAGATAATGGGAGATAAGGAGAAATAATGGGAGATAAGTCGAGATAAGCCTCGATAATGGAAGATAAGGTGAGATAATGTGAGATAAATATAAATAATGGGAGATAAGGAGAAATAATGGGAGATAAGGAGAAATATTGAGAGATAAGCCTAGATAATGGGAGATAAGGTGAGATAATGGGAGATAAGGAGAAATAATGGGAGATGAGCAGAGATAAGCCTAAATAATGGAAATTATATAGAGATAATGGGAGATAAGGAGAAATATTGAAAGATAAGGGGAAATAATGGGAGCTATTTTATTACGTTGGGTAACATAAGGAATAAGCAGTGACGATAGTGGTGAATCAAGTCCACGCGAGCGGAGCCGCGGGCCCGGCTAGTCAGTAATAAAATAATGCCAAAAAAACTGGTTTTATTTTATCTTATTCTAACGTTTGTTACTTTGCTGTACATTAAACTATTTTAATCAAAAACGTATTTACTTTATTAATTATATAGTGCCTTGATTATATTTTTGTTTTATATACTGCATATATTTGCAACTATCATAATACTAAAGAATGCGCAAACTACTTAATTGCTTTTCTGATGGAATTAGTTAAGGAATTAATAAAATATTACGTCTATAAACATAAACGTACAGCACCAAACAGTTCTTCCAAGATGTACAATAATTACGATATATGTTTTTTTTATACAAATTTTTGATATTTAAAATAATGAAAACCCCGTTCCTATGTTCAACTATAAATATTTGAAAATAATAAAAAAGTAACACAGTTCCCAGATTCTGAACCTACACGAGTTATGAAAATGACGTGTAACATGTTATATGTGAAGTAACTCCTGTAACACCCTCCCTAGTTTTTCAACCAACGTTTACCTATAAATAACTGGAATTAAAATTCACATAATGATTTTTAAAAAATTATTGATTTTCGCCTCCACGTTTACTTCCTTTTTCAAAACTACAAATTCCATTCGTACTTCAAGTAGTATAAATGTATCAAATTTGAAATTGATATATCATTTTGTCGCTCAAGAGACAGATGCACCAACAACCAGGGAAACAGAAGTAGGAGACTATGTTATTTGTAATCTAGAGACTGAAAAGCGTGAAGACATTCAAAAATCTCGGAGTGCGATTGTTTTTACAAATTCAATAATTCTGTTAGCAACGGAAGTAAAAATGACTGCATTATTTTGTATTTTTCCTGAACGTCTCACAGGAATACATTACTCAAAAGAACCTAGGTCAGTATTCCACTGTAAATAAAACACATTATCATCTCAAAGAGAAGAAAGAATCCGACGTGACAAATTCTGTGGCTCCGACCCACACAGATTTGTTTCGCGGTGTGGTCTGAAAATGATGATCACGTCTCACGTCCATTCGGGTAGTGACCGTCGATCAAATTCATGTGCCTGGGCAATCTGAGCGACCAAAGAATAACTGCCTTCTGCATTTTCATTGTTAATGAATCAGCCAAGGCAAAGCAAACCGGTATCTTCTTAAGTTTTCTTCTGGAATAAGTTTTTAATTCCTCCTAAAACTCTCTCGTCGTCTTAGGACGACCATTGCTACTGAATGTCGAGGGAGCAAACCGCGAAGTTCGTAGTTTAAGTCTTTGTACTTTCTCCTTTTCCTTGAATGCTATATTTGTTTCTGCAGGTGCCGAAAACTCAGTTACGTAAATTTTCTTTGCTGTTTTAACCACAAGTACTATATCGGGTTTGTTGGCTTGCAAACGCCTTGTGGTTGAAAAGGTAATATGCCAGTAAATGCGGCACCTGTCATTTTCTATAACCGAGTCGATCTCTCCCGGAAGACACGGCAGTCTGAGAGCGTCATCAATACCATATGAATGTCTAAGATGGCAGTATAGGACACGCAGCGCTGCATTATGACGATGGATGTAAGATGATATAGCGTGAACAGGATACGCTGAATGTAAATGCATCAGTGATTCTAGTTCCTTGGTGCATGCTCTACATTTAATGTCGGCTAGTTCGGTAAATCGACTACGATATAATGCGGTATTAATCACACCATCCTGACAAGCTAGTGAAAATCCTTCAGTCTCCGATTTAAGACTTGCTGACCGTAGAAAACTAAATGTTAGTGTACGACAGCTGCAGCAGATGTTCCTATAAAACACTAGGTGTTGAGATTTTTTTGTGTGCTGCTTATAAAATTGTTGTTGTTCTGCTGTGTTAATGACTGTCTTAAGCCTAGGTGGTTTTAAATCTAGATTGTGAACCTTATCATTTTATTGTTCGATTACGTCGTTGAAGTTTACTACCACACCAAGTTTTTCCGCTGTTCTAAACAGAAAAGCCCCCACTCCTCTCCGTTCATGGCCGCAGACCAATTCAAGGAGAGAATCGGAACTCTTTGCAACCCAAGACGATTTGATTATGCAGACACTTTTAGCTCAAAAGTTCTCTTCTGCCTTGATGGCGTGAAAGGTATATTCGAGGAACAGAGGATCAAGGAAGAAGATTTCTATTTATGTGCATGAGTTTTCGGGTGGTTCCAAATCTCGCAGTTCTTCTTTCATCCACTTTACTACTCCAAAGGAATAGAGAAGTACCGGTATAGCCAGCATATTGGTAGTAGCAACTTTATTAGGTTCTGTGAATCCTGACCATCAGATCTTTTTTAATCGTTTCCTGTACTTGCTGTGAAGTTCTGTTTTAATAGTTTCTGTATCTTGCATGCGATGTTGTGCGATGCTTAGTTGTACGTTTCCCCGGTTGATGATGTAGAACGTTCCCATCAGATAACTGTATGTTTTCGGAATGTCCATGATAGCGTCCTCTGTCGAGCTTAACAAAGGCACATTTGTCCAATCCAAATTCCATACCAATACCCCGTGTGTATTCTTCAACTACTCTAAGTAATTGTCTTAAATCCCGTTCTGAAGCAGTATAATATTTAAGGTCGTCCATATAAAATAGATACCTACGATGTCCTGGTGGACCACAGTTATATTCACGGGTTTGGCGTAGAACAACTAACAGAGGAAGCAGCGAAGTACAGAATAAGAGTGGACGTAATGAATCACCTTGAAAGACAACTCTTCTAAAAGTCACCGGCTCAGTTTCTACCTTTTGAGTACCTGATGTTATAGTAAATTCTATTTTTCAGAACGGCATTAGAGGTTCTATGTAGTTAATCAAAGGAGCCGCCACTTTTAGCATTCCCAATAAGTGAAGGATCAGTTCGTGAGATGTTGTGTTGAACGCTTTCAATCAGAAGGTCCTCCTTGCAACCTTTAGCGCCTTTCCTTCCTCCACGCTGCTCCCTGATGTCATGAAGAACCGGTTCAATCGTGCTAAGTAATCTGTTGTAGATAATGCGAGTGAATATTTTTTGTAACGAGAGTTTAAGCACGTGATCGGTCTATAATTTTTGGGGTTGGTCAAGGCGCTCTTTTTTGACATCAGTACCGTTCTTCCATCTACAATTCACTTAGGAATTAATTGTCCCTCTTTTAACCAATTATTCAATATTCTAGCGAGATGTCCGTGGGTGCTAGAACGTGTATTCCACCAAAAATTATTGATGGCATCTGATCCTGGGGTGGCAAAGCTCTTCGTGCCTTTAATAGCATCTGCAACCTCTTCCTTTGTAATCGCATGATTACCTATGTTCTGCCGTAACAGAAAGCCCCGTAGCAATCTAGGGCAATAGTGTCTGCGCTCAATGGTTTCTTTGTCTCATAAACGTGTGTTTCAACTTTGGCTGTCTCTTTCTCGAGTAAGCGAGATGGTTCTAGGAGAAAAACCCTATTATCGGCAACAGATTTTATTCCCTTTGAGAGGCGTTTCTTTACCACCACTAGAGCTCGTATTCGTTCTAGACAATGCTGTCTGATGGTTTCCAATGAGTCTTTAGAAGGTGTCTGATGTTTTTTCATCTTAGTTGTAAATGGTCGTCCAGTTGTTATATACTTAATTACACATTAAATACGACAAGCTCGTTTCCCAGACCCCTGAATCTTTCTTGAGACTTGTTCTTCATGCTTTTTTCTATTGTCTATATCGCTATGTGGATAGTTTAGCATGAATTCTGAGGCAAAGCGGTAGGACTGCGTTGTTTAGGGTCTCAATCGATACATTTCCTGGAAGTTCAGTTCCAGACGTCCGTTAGCATTTGCCAGGTCTAGTGGCTTTATATATACTTTTCCACGTATTTTCATCTTTCGCTCGTGAAGTCCAACATCGTTGTTCAGAAAAATGTCTTCCACAGGGTGGTTTATTTGCTGAACCACTGCCTCTGGTTGTTCTCGAGGCGTTCGAACGTAGCCAGATCTGCGAACATATGCCGCGTAGTCTCGAAGGTTTTGGCTCGAGACCTTTTGATGCTCTGGATGTTTTGGGCACCAAAAGGAAAGCATATGAGCCATATATCCTCTACGCGTCAGCTCGGAATCTTGGTAACAATTATACAACTCATCCCTGAGTCTATCGGTCTCAAAGCGTCCTTGTTCATTGCCAGGGTCGTCATTTAGAGGCATCTGTCCTACAGTTCCTCCACCTGGCCCATAGTCTCTATCTCATCGAGACGGGTTATCAGGAGCTTATATTTTATTATATTATTATATTTTATTTTCTTTTTTTGCTATTCTTTCGCACATTTGGTAAATGTGCTTCCATGTTTGGCTGACTGGCCTAAGCCAAGTCAGCAAAAACGCTATTACCATTGTGTATTAAGGAATGACCTGACAACGTTACATGTTTACAAAATCACTGACTTCTGAATGTTATTGTGTATGTTTGTATTGAGTTCTAATTGTACTGTAAATGTGGTGTGAATGTTGTTGGTGTAAGGCCCGTGGCTGATATGACTAGGGGGACAATGATAACTTTTGCTTGTTTCCATATCCTTTTTATTTCTGTTGCAAGGTCTGTGTATTTGGAGATATTTTCTGTGTATTTGGATGTTCGTGTCGTTAGGGACAGCTATGTCAATCAGATAGATGACTTTTCCTTTTTTGTATTGAAAAGTAATATCGGGCACTGTTTTTTTTTCTGTATGGATACTGATGTCCCAGTAGAGCTTGTAATCTTTATTTTCAAGTATGGATGTTGGTGTGTATTTGTATTAGGGATCTGTGCTTTCTATGAGTTTGTATGTTATGGCTAATATTTTACATCCCCTTGCTATGTGTTCGATCTTTTCTTTATGCTGGTGGCATTTCCTGCATCTGCCTTCTGTAACAGTTGGGTCTTTGATGATATGCTTTTGGGTAGTTTCTGGTTAATATGACTTTATCCTGGATGGCAAGTAAGAAGCCTTCTGTTTCAGGGAATAGCTGCCCATCCTGTAACCAGATGTATGATTGTTTTTTATTTACGTGGTCTTATTCTATGTGGTATCTGTGATTTCCGTGGAGTGGTTTTTCTGACCACGTTTTCATCCTTTCCTGTTGTAATTGGGTGTGACTGTGTATGTCTGCTAGGTGGTCTGCTCGGGATAAGTCGAGAGGTGCGTAGTTTTTGTCTGCTTTCACTGTTGCTGTGTGTGTAGAGTGATCTTATATCTATGATTCCTCTTCCTCGTGCCTTCCTCTCAATGGTAAGTCTTTCTTTGCATGCGTTGGGGTGTAATTTCCTGTATTTGGTGAATTGAGAACGTATAAGGATGTGAATGTTTTCTATGTCTGTGTGTGACCATTTGATGATACCAAATGAATATGTGAGTATAGGTATAGCGAATGTGTTCATGACTTTTGTGAGATTTTTGGAGATAAGTTTTGTTTGTATAAGTTTCGTGAGTCTGTTTTTGAATTCGGTTCTGACTCTGTTTTAATGTGAGTGTGGTTGAGTTTAGTACTTTGATGGAAGCCTAGATATTTGTATGTTTCTTTGTCGAGCATGTTATCGAGTGATCCATTGTTGATAGTTTCTGTCTGATGGTGGCCTTTCCATTGGCCTTTTTTGATGCGGAGCACTTTACATTTACTTTTACCAAATTCCATATTTATATCTAAGTTTAATGTTTCTGTGATTTCGAGACGAGTTGTCAGGAGCTTATATTTTGTTATTATATTATTTTATTATATATATATATATATATATATATATATATATATATATATATATATATATATATATATATATATATATATATATATATATATATATATATATATATATATATATATATATATATATATATATATATATATATATATATATTTATTTCCTATGCATTTTTTTTTTGCACGGTAGCTCTTCTTTTTATCTATTCAAAGAAGTAGGGAGAAAAAACTTAAGCGCATGCCCACGAAAAATAAATATAGAATTGCGGCACCAAAAGGCTGCTTTTGCGGGGATATCTTGTTCCTCGTGTTTGTCTTTCTGTAGCGATAGCTATATTTTCTGTGATTTTGGAAAATAATTGTACTGTATTTCTAGGCCTTAAAAATGTTTATTGATACGTAATTTCAAGTTTCTACGAGAGACCTTTAAAAGACCCCTAATTCAGACGTTATTTGAAAACACACACACAAAGTTGTTTACTCAGAGATTTCCAGTTCTTATTTATTAGTCAGTTTAGTGATTATTTTTGAAAAAATAATTCTTCACTGAATAAAGTATCCGGCAACATTGTATTTTCTGTCAAATTTAACCAGTATTTTGTGCGCACGGATAATCTTTAAAAATGATTTTACATATTCATTTTATACTGGATAGTATTTAGTACAGTAATTTTTATTTTACTATGTTATTTAGAACTGGTTTCCAGATAAAAAATTCAATAATTAAGCAGCTATAACTTATTTTTTTTTCCGAAACACATGGGGCCCTCTTGAGGTTAATTAGATTTATTATATTTATATTATTTAAATATACTGGAAACTATTGAGGGATTTTAGTATTTTCGAAAATATATATTTTTTAGTGTTCCGTATGGAACTTCGGTGTCCGTCTGTCTGTCCGTCACACCAGATTTTCTCCGAAACTATTTGACATAGGAAGTTGAAATTTGACACAGATATAGAAATTGATAGAGCAATCAGAGCCACATTGTTTTGAAGGTTAAGTTTTGACTTAAGGAGTTAGTTTTGGGGAGTAAAATCGGTGGTAGAATTATTTTTTTTTAGCAGGTGAGTGGTATGTCAAATGAAAGCTTGTGAAAACACGAGTCAAAAATATTTATGATACAGTACTTGCGTTCACTTTTGCTTGTATTATTTTTTAAAAAGTGACCAAAAATCACTGTCTCACCCTGAGTCGAAAAGTAATGATCAAAAAATTTGGTAATATTCTCCATGAAGTATAGATTGAGTGAAAATTATCACCAGTGCAATACGTTTGATAATTGGTACACAAAAAAAACTAGTTGGCTTGACAATATGATGGAAGTTTTTTAATATGCTTTTTAGTACACACACTAGTGGCCAACTGCTAAGTACCGCGACAAAATAATTTTATTTTAGTTGTTTATAATTCAGCAAATACGTAAACAGTAAGTATCAGTTTTACACTTTTATTACTAGATTCTAGATTAAGCTAGATTATTGGCTCTTCGGTAGCTAAGATACTATAACTATTATACATTACTGATTAAAAAAAAACGTGCAAATACATATTGAATCTTAACATATATACATGTCAGGGACCTAATTAACTTAGCGTACTTAAGGATTTTATTTTATTTTAAAAGTAATCACCGTATGGAACACTAATTGCTCAAATCTGACTTGCACTTGGCCGGTTTTTTTTAATGGAAAAATCACAGTTTTAACTGGTTCGTCTTCAATAAATTAACAATGAAGTTTTAGTGCATCTTATTATTAATATTATTATAGCATTAGGCATACTGTTCTCAATCTTAATATTTTAATTAGAGGATATAATACTACGTATAAAAATAATTCAGCTTTCAACTGAATTGAAATACCCGAACTAATTGAACATATTTTTTTTGGATCAAAACTACATTATGCGATACATTTACTATTTTCTTTTTAACGTTTTTACCTATGCAATAAAATCTTTTAGTTTTGCAGATTAGTTAATTAATAACAAGAATTGCTTATATTCAACAATAATTGAATACAACTCTAAATTATATAATAGACAACTACTTCTGTGGACGATAAACTAGTTGGGTATTAAGTTGAGATATTAAGCCAGCAAGCACCCAACATTTACTATAACTCACATTATAGACAAGAGAAATATTCCTCTTAGATTCTGTAACTACGTGTTTGAGTCAATTCATAATAAGATGTGCTAATAAAGGCATGCGTTTCAAGTTATTAGGTCTTCTGGGATTTCGATTTCCCACTGAGTTATTTAAATTTCAAGTCTATGGTCACACCCCTTAGGTACTCTTAGTCGTTTTTGGAAGTAACACTTAAAAATTAGGATCAAATCTATCATTTGTTCATGTTTCTGTTTTATAATCAATTTTCTAACCCTTGAAGCAAAAATTCTACAGTGATTTTAGTGAATAACAACATTATATTGTCATTCAAATTTCAACAGTTTCTTGATTTTTTCCTGAACTGGTGATTTTCGAAACCGGTATTGAATTTTGGCAGTACTAAAAGTTATTAGTACCTGAAAGAAAAAGGAAAATCTGACGTGACAAATCGTTTGTGTTCAACCCATATAGGCAGCCACGTGATATGGTCAGATAGTGATGATTGATTTTAGAACCAAACTCATTTGCTCTGGAAGAACCAAAGATAACTGCCTGCTGCATCATCATTACAAGTGAATTAACTGGTACCTTCTTCAGATTTTCTGCAATGCGTGCCTAATTCCAGAGTGGGAAGTTCATATTGTACTTAGACGAAGTTTTTCCTCCTCTTTTGAGTATGTTTGTTTAAGTAGAAGTTGAAAATTCAATTACAGAAATATTTTTTGTTATTCTATTAGGTTCCTTGGGCACTAAACGCTAAGTGATCGAAAAAACAAAATTCCAGTATCTATCTATCATTTTTCTATAATAGACTTGATCTTTCACGAAAGATATATCAGCTTCAGGATTGCATCAATACTGCAGCAATGTCTGGTAATATAGAACAATAAGCAGCAACGCTGGAATATGATGATGAACTAGACAAAGGAGGATAGCGATTTAGATTCATATACCAGATTCAAATCTCACCGTCATTCTTTCGTCTATTTCATCACGACAAAGAAATATAAAAGTACAGGTAGAGCCAACACATTGAAAGAAGCAATTTTATTATGTCTCGAAAGTTCTGACGAGCAGATTTGTTTTACTCGTTTCCTATACTTGCTTCGATGGATGGTTTGGAGAGTTGCAGTATCCTGCATGTGATGTTATGTTACGCTTAGATAGTTGTACATTTCTTCGGCATTTAAATAATGTAGAATGTTTCTGTCTGATAACTATACATTTGTGGATATTCACGATATCATCATTTATCCAGTTTGATAACGCATAATTATCTAATCCAAATTAATTGATGTAGGTCTCGTTCTGAAGCAGTATGAAGTTTGAGGTCATCTAAATAAAAGAGATAAGAGATTTTATGTCTACAATTTCCTGGTAGATCACAATTGTACCTACAGGTTTGGCGTAGAGCATTTAGAAGAAGCTGCTGCAGAATATAAAATAAAAATGGGTGTAATGAGTCACCTTGTAAAAATCACCGGTTCAGTTAGTACTTCTTGAGTACCGGATCTAAGGGTAATTTTAGTTTTCCAAAGTAGCATCAGACGTTGTATGGCGTTAATTAAAGGAGGCTTCCTTACTGATGAAGAATCATTTCGTGAGATGTTGTGTGGAATACTTTCCGATAATTATTTTATGATATTTAACAAGAGCTAAGCATATGATCAATTTATAGTTTTTAGGGTGGGTCAAGTCGACCCTTTTTGGATTAAGTTTTGTTCTGCCACTACAAGATACCCACAAATCGGCGTAACGTTTTAGATATTTACCACGGTGATCACGGAGTGGTAATATGGTGTTTGCATAGCGGTAATCTCTTCATTTTTAATTAAAAAGTTACTAATAATTATGGCATTGTGCGATGGTGCATTACCATGATGTAACAACCATGAGCTGTTCTGCTACAATTTAGGCTAATTTTTTCAAATTAACTCACATAAAAGAAGTACAACGTTTTGTTCGAGAACTTTTTTAGCAAGACTTGTTGACTGAATCTAGTTTTGGAGAGGTACAGCTCCCCGTTTTTAATTAACAGTTGAAACCTCTTCATTTGTGATTCCCTCAACTACTTCGTTTTGTTGTTGTAACTGTATGAAGTAAATTCCGCAGTAGTCTAGGCAAGAATGTACGCACTTAATCTTTTGTGTCTTATAAATTGTTATTATTTTTAACCGTAAATGCTAATGAGACTTATGTTTTTATGTTTCAAAAAAAAAAATTTTGTATGTGTATATCTGAGGATTTTTCAATATCCAAGTATATATCTGAGGGCTTTTCAATATCCAAGAATTTTCGTAGATAATATAAGGTATAACTTTAATTTGTAATCAATTTAGTATTAAGTTATCATTTTCCATAGACCTAATTCACCTTAATTTTTATCAGCACGTCTCTAAGAGGGTACAGCTTGAACGTTAATAATTAATTTATAGCTGATATATGGTTGAAAAATATTTGCGTTAACTTTAAATTATTTGTTTTTTGTTCTCTCGATAAACTACACTGGATATTTTATTTTACACAATAGTTCCTGTTTTGCAAACCTGTTTAAAGGATAAATGTATAGGTAAAATTATAAATATATTGAATTATTAACATTATATATTAATCTCCAAGGATTACTTAATTGTTTTTTGTCGGCTGCCTGCAAAAGATACTCATATAGATGTAAAAATTGTAATGGTTACCGGATGTTAACGTTAACTTGTCAGTCTATAAGCAGCAGTTATACTTAAAAACTCTCTTGAGATACACCTAATTCGGCCGAAGTTTAGTAAATTCCTGAACATTGGCGTGTCTGGAGTATATGCCTATAGTGGTTCTCTAACCTGAAGAATTTATCTCACTAGCCGGTTTTTTTTGATCGTTGTTCATTAGTTGTAAAGGTTAAAAAATACCATTCTTGTCGGAAATGCAATTCTTCTTTCCTTACAATGCAAGAAGTTTGTAAATTGATTAACCCAGTACTATCCTACAAACACGTGGTCCTAGTACTAAGTTTGACCTTATTATATTAAAGAATATTTTACTCCAAGTACTTTAAAGTCGATATCTTAAATACGAGTAATACTTACTTTATGGAAACATACTGATAATATCCAAAGTTGAGCATGGAAAGGGCTTCAGATATATTTAAAATTGAAACCTGACGTAGTCCTCTACCCTAAGAACTCTGAAAGGGTTCCGATAGTTTAATATATTCGAAATAACTCCCCGATTTCCTTTTTATTGAATTATTTTTTATATAACTTTTCTAAATCGATATTCCGAAATAAAATTTCGGAATATGGTTTGTTACTTGATTGGTTACTACAACATAAAGTCGAGAAATTTGCACATGCAAAATGACCTACAAAGATCCCATGAATGCTATATTCCATGCCTTTTCTCCTACGACTATAGTTTCTGAGCCTATACTCTTCATCAGGTAGGCTTTACTACTCAGTATATATCACCACTACACCAAACACTTTATTTTTGCACTCAACGTGCGTTTCGCTAACCATGTTAGCCTCATCAGGAGCGATGATTGACTGACATGGTTAGCGAAACGCGCGTCGAGTGCAAAAATAAAGTGTTTGGTGTAGTGGTGATATATACTGAGTAGTATCATTGTGCCAAAGATTCCACATTCCCAACTTAGGTAGGCTTTAGGCAACGGTATCGATCGTACAGATCCGAGTACCGTGGAGAGCCAAGTTGGAATGACTCTCGCTGGCTTATAGCAATCATGGTACCTTAAATAAACGAGATACTACTCGTTGGGCAAATTTCTCGACTTTATGTTGTAGTGACCAATCAAGTAACAAACCATATTCCGAAATTTTATTTCGGAATATCGATTTAGTTTATCCTTCCTAACAATGTGAGGTTTATATAGTTGAGTATTTTTTCGAAGTTCGAAAATCTCAACAGATGGCGCAAGGGTCTGTATCTTGCCCAACGAGTATTATCTCGTTTATTTAAGGTACCATGATTGCTATAAGCCAGCGAGAGTCATTCCAACTTGACTCTCCACGGTACTCGGATCTGCACGATCGATACCGTTGCCGAAAGCCTACCTGATGAAGAGTATAGGCTCAGAAACTATAGTGGTAGGAGAAAAGGCATGGAATAAAGCATTCATGGGATATTTGTTGGTCATTTTGCACGTGCAAATTTCTCGACTTTATATAACTTTTCACTTGCGACATGTAATATTTACATTATAAAATATGTAAAACCATAAATCCATTGTACTTCGTACTAACGCTTACAACACGCTATTTTTTGACGCTGTTGTTTGAGGCCACCGACGATTATTTAATATTGCTGGTGCTGTTGAGGATTCGAAAATGGAACGATATTGCAATGAAACTGTAAAAATTCATTACAAAAATGGTGAGAATTTCGCGGAGAAACTTTGTACTGCTTTCGGTCGCCTTCTCGTCCAGCAATTGTGAATTTAGTCGATAAATTTGAACGTCTCGATCAAGTTTCGCATGTAAAGTACCCAACCCGTGCTCGCTCAGCTAGATCAACTGAAAATATTACTACTGTAGCTGAAAGTGTTGCGGAAGACCCGCGTATGCGGAGACGTTCACAGCAATTGGGCGTATCCACAGCTAGCCTGCACAGTATTTTCTACAAAGATCTCGGTCTAAAAGCTTACAAAGTCCAGCTGACACAAGAATTAAAACCGGCAAATTATGGACAACGCCATACGTTTGTTAATTGAGGGTTGGAAATGCAAGAAAATGAACCTAATTTTTCAAGAAAATCATTCTGAGTGACGAGGCTCATTTTCATCTGGCTACGTAAATAAGCAAAACTGTCGCATCTGGGGCTCCGAAAACCCAAAAGAAATGGTTGAACAACTCTCCATCCACAACGAGTGATACTTTGGTGTGTTTTTCGGCTGGCGATGTCATTGGACAGTATTTTTTGGAAAATGAGCCTTTTCTGTGAATGGTGTGCGTTACCGTGACACGCTGACTTGATGTAGATGTTATGGATGCGTATGACCTTTATTTTCAACAGGAAGGTACTACATGCCACACAATCGGATTATTACGCAAAAAGTTTCCTGGTCATGTAATTTCTTGAAATGCTGACTTCAACTGTCCACCCAGATCGTGCGATTTAACATCCTTAGACTTTTTTCTTTGGGGCTATGTTACAGATAAAGTCCACTCCAATGCTCGAGAAATGATTGAAGTGCTCAAAGACAATATCAAATCAGAAATTCGCGAAATAGAACCACAACTGTGTAAAAATATGGTGGAAAATTTCATCAAAAGAATGACTACCTGTACGTGAAGAGCCGAGGCGACTGTTTGGCAGATATTGTATTCCATCATTAATCGCATGGTTTGTACTTTGGGTTTAAATAAAAATATCATGAACATTTTTCCAGTAATTTAAAATGATATCCCTTGTTGAAACACCCTTTATTTTGGATGAGATAGGGGACAAATATTATCTATGTTAAAATTATATATGTATATCTATGTATTATGCAACAACGTGTCTAGCATTTTAAAAAATGTTTGCTAAATAATAATTTAAAAGAATTTTGATGTTGCCATGTTTGTCGTCTTTGAAATAATTCATGGTCGCTTCTTAATAGATTTTTAAACCGGTTTTTTGCATATTTATTTCCTATTGTGTAGGTGTTAAGAATTATTGTTGTTATTATTATTTTACGAAGCAAAAAATTCCCTATTGAAGCAATTAAATTATTTACGAGTATTTTATTTTTTAAGATGGATTTAAGATGCTGAGGCATAATTATGGATATTTTTTAGATCCTCAACAAAATATTGTCTTTTTTAGTGATTCATTATTTCTAAAAAGAAGCTTTAATTCATTTATTGTTAGTAAAATAAGTGTCGATTGTTATTTTTTTTGAGAAGAAAGGAGAACAGTCCTTACAATAGATTTATTAAGTTTAATGGGAGAAAAACTTGCTTGCACTTATTATTAGTTTCATCAGTAGTGATACAAATAATATTTGTTATACCTAATTTTAGCTAAAATGGCAAATATAACTGCTTATTTACTCATCACTTATTATTATTAATAAATGCATTTAGATTTCAACATTTCGCATTCTAATTAAAGACCAAACTGTTACGCATAAAAATCAATTAAATTTTTGTATTCACTCGTCGTCAAACTAGTATGATGGAATTTATTTTATCTTAAAACCTTTCATTTGTAAATTGGGTGGGGGACCATGAAGTAAAAAACTGATTATTAAAATGGAAACCTTTCTGTAATAAAGATCTTTTAATTCGGCCGAAAAGCGAAATATTTTTAATTTCTTAGGAAGGTACTTTTCTATAGCTTCAATTTTACCCAATTTTTTTATTGACATTTCCTATGCAAGATTTGTTGATTTTATGCTAATTAAAAGTTATTTTATGGGTCTTGTTTAATTAAATTTTTGTATGTCACGCCAAATTCCATATTTTGTAACCCCTAGTATAATAGTGAAGGATTTCATAATATAATCTGGTAGTGAAAACGTAAACTCTGCCAGTAATCTTGTAAAACAACTCTTTTTATCGGTGGCTTCACGAAAATTTAAAAGAAAGAAAAAACCAAAAAAGGATTTTAAACAAAAATTTTGTTATAAATAATTTTACAAACGTAAAAACGTAACCAAAATTTGCGGCTTACAAGGTGTCTAATATTCCTATATCTCTTATCATGACTATGAAAATGAATAACTGAGGGTATAGCAACGTGTCAAGAAACATCAGGTCTAAGACAACATTCAGAGTCCCAAGCAATTTGCATTATACACATAAACCATAATTTGCTTCTAAACAAGTTGTTGATTTGGTGAAGGTCAATAAGGTTGAATTTGCCGTCGAATTCCTGTTGAGTATTGAGTATCATCATTACAAAATTTACACCGACAAAAATGGATTCAGAAAAATTTGTAGCACATATCTAACTGACGAAACGAAGGTGTCAGAGGTGATATTAAGAAACCGCGAAACTCTCGTGTTTAAGCTGACATGGGCGAATATATTATTAGGGACAGTTGGATATTCTTGGCTAATGGCTGGTAAATAAAACATTATTTTGAAATCACTGGGTAAAATTTTTCTAAACTGTCTTCATTCATTAACTCATTGTTTGTTAACATTTATTTTCCTTATATTTAAGTATAAACAATCAAAATTTCGTTGATGTGTGCTACCGTTTTTTAATTTTTAAAACTTCTTCTTCATCTTCGATTTAGACCATTGGTCTGTTTACCTTCTAGGGCCTTATGGAGTTCCTTGGGATCAAAAATGCCAGCTCTTGGGAGGTCTTCCCGGCGGGCGTCGTTTTGGTGGTTTTCCTTCCAGAGTTAGCGTTACTATTCTGTCTGGGTTCGTTCTCTTGACATGGTTACGTCAGAATCGTCGCCTCTGTCTTCCTCATCTCACCACGTCAAGGACCGCACATGACGGTCCTATATCTCTTTTTTATCCGGTCTCATAGTGTCTTTCCTGATATTGCTCTTAGTGTTTTCATTTCCGCCGATCTTGATTTGTTATTTGCTGTGGTTTCTATAACGAATGTTAGTACAGGCCTTACGCATGTTTTGTATATTTTTACTTTGCTTTTAGTAGTCATAATTTGTTGTTCCATTCGACGTCCCGCAGTGCGTCAGATATGAGGGTGACTTTATTAACTTGAGATCTTATTTCGTTTGTTGGATTGTGGCTGCTTAATAAGTTTACGCCAAGATAATTAAACTGTAAACCTGTTCGATCGGGTTGTTTTCTACCTTCAGCTTGCATCTGACCCGATCTTTGGAGAACGTTAATGATTTAGTTTTCTGTGTTAAGATGGACATATTACATTGGCGAGCCACTTGGTAAAATCTGTTGTTATTGCAGGTCGTTCTCTGTCTTAGCTGATTGTTGCATCAACCCTGTAGCAGATTGTATATATATATATATATATATATATATATATATATATATATATATATATATATATATATAACTAGTGTGTTTTTTAAGACTTCTCCGACCTTTTAAGAGTTAACATTATTGTCAGTTTTATCACTAGCCATGAGAAAAAGTTCAATAATTGATTGAAATATACTGCAACATTGTGATCTGTCAAATTTAAAGATTGTTTCAACCATGATACTATGTAGGTATCAGCTGTAAAGCAGTCAAGTTCTTTTTTGTGAAAAGTCTCGTTTCTCCCCCATGGTAATCGAATTTATGCTTACTGGATTAGGAAGGCTCAAAGCCTTCAGTTGTCCAGTGTACCAGACACTGTTTTTTAATCAAGGGGCCCTGTCCTCGTTATTGAGTGGCGCTTTTTATGCTATGAGCACAATCGTTGTTAACGTTTGTTTTTTTTTCCTCAAAAGAAATGTCCTTTGTATCCATATGATCTCGGGTGGAACTCTTTGACTGCACTGAGTATCAGTAGTTATTTCTTGCAACCATGTACCAAACACAAATTCAATTTTTATTACATTTTATACCTTGTCGATTTTTTAAAAGACGTGGAATTTCATTACATTTTATATAAAAATACACTTTTTCTTGAATAAAAAGACAAAATTTTTAAATTGGTTAATTATTTTGTAGTATTTAAATAATAATAAGATTACTTATGGAATATAATGAAAGCATTATTATTATCCTTACTTTTCCTCTAAAGAAGAAATTGTTATGTGTAATAATTTAATTTTTTGGACTAGTTCCAAAGAATTTTTTTGTTATTTTCAGACAATAGCATTCAATAGACAATTTTGTTTTATACTGACTTTATATACTATGAATCTTTTGAGTCTTCAGACTTTTTTGAAGAAGTTGTAACCTTCTTAATTGTCCTCTGTTTGAGGCATCTTTTTTTTCTTTTTGTACCCTGTGAGAAGTTGTTTGTCCCACGCTTGAGCGCAATTTTGTAGCGTTTGAATATTGGATGCCCCAAGCTTGAGCACAATTTTCTTGCAGCCCCGCTTTAATTTCTGATAATGAATCGAGTGAATCCTGATTTTAAAAGAACTAAAGAAATTAAGCACACACTAGCTCAGTTTTCTTTGGTAGAGAGATATGGGTAAGAGATAATTTTTGTACGTCTTTTTTGGAATTATATTCTATTTTTAAGGAAACCTCAGCTGTACGACTTTTCGGGCACCATTCATTTTAAAATAGAAAGGATCTAACTTCAGCTAAAAAAATGAAAAAATACTGAAAGGGTGTACTGTTGGTAAATAAAAAATCAGTTTGGTACAGCCGTTCTTATCCTGAAAAGTAAGAGAGGTATTCAGTGAGACACTAGCTTTAATCAACGAAAAGAAAATTTATTCAAGTTTTTAAAGATAAAAAGTTCTAACCTTTGCAGTTTTACAGGATTAAAAAAAATTTTAGCCTAACTGGTAGTTATGACATTTAAATTCTAAACTCTGACTACTCCCGAAGACGAAAAATAGTGCTTTTCACTTCACTTTTTAGTCAGTTCAAATTGCTGTTGGGGCACTACTCAGGGATAAGTCTATGGGAGGATGTTTTGGTAACTTACTGTTTTTATTTTCGGCCTCGATGGAACACGACCGATTTCACACTTTTCTCGTAAACACTTAGAGAGCCCACTACGGCTTTTCGTTATAAAACTGGTGCATTATTTAGCTCTCATGTTTGTTGTAATGAGCCTTTACTGCAGCTCACTCGAAGGAAGCTCTTTGGCGGCTTCGATGAAAATTCGCTTGGCTGCGGCTTGATGGTACTCAGCCTCCACAGTAGTTCCTCGGACCCTTAAATAAGTCCTCGCCTTCTCTCGGTCATCTCGCGACGCCGGAACCAAAAATCCGGATACACATTTTCAACCAATCGGCGTGCCGATAGATTTGGTCAGAAACCCGCACAGCACACTAATACACCGAACGGCTTGGAATCCCTTATTAATATACCGTTCGATACAAAAATGAAAATAAGTACAATTTGAAGTGAAAAATCAGTAACATTACATGGTCTTAAAATCTAGGAAAAAATGAATGTTACATTTACCCCCTTCCAAAAAGAAATAGACTACACTAGTCTATTAAACTAAGGCTATTTATGAAGAGGTACAAAGTGGTACACTATCACTTAATACTAAGGTCAGAACTTAAAACAAAAGTACAAACTTCGGACCTTACTACTAGACTTAATTCAATTAAGCACTAATATTAAGTACAATGAAAACCAAATGAAAATCTTTGCTTGATCACAAGAATCTTATAACTAGACTTAACTTAATTAAGCACTAAGGTTAAGTACATCAAAAAGTAAATAAAAATCTTTGCTTGAACATAAGAAATACCTTTCTAAAGTAACAATCGCGGTCTTCTTATATAAAAGAATCAGCTCTGTCATTGTTACCAAAACAACAAATATAACTTTGTCTAGACTCTTGTCTAAATCAAAAAAGTGAACTGAAATAAAATGTGAATACCCCCCTTAAAATATTTTAAGGATTGTCTGAAAATTTTCTATTTCAGCAAAAGAAATTTATAAAAATTCTTAAATAAAGAAAAAAATAAAAAAATGATTCTAGTGCAAACACTTACACTAAAAAGAAAAAGTCTTGTCAGACCATTTAGCACTAGGCCAAAAAAAAAAAAAAAAAATATCTGGATAAATATCCAGACAAACGCTCGGGAAAAATCGCCATCCCTGCTCTAGCTCATCGCTAAGAGAACATTCTAAATCTAGTATCACTACTAGTCGCACTCGGAAAATAATCGCACTCTATCGCGCAATGTCGCCGTCCTAAGACATCTAGACATGCTAAAATCGCTAGGGAAAACGCTCTGGTTGATCGCCAGAAAACACGTCAGCTCATCGCCAACAAAACACTCTGGTATATCGCCAACAAAAAACTCGGCTCCTCGCCAAGAAAACACTCTGGTATATCGCCAGAAAAAACCTCGGCTCCTCGCCAAGACAACATTCTGGTACATCGCCAGAAAAAACCTCGGCTCCTCGCCAAGAAAACACTCTGTAAATAGCCCTCGACTACACAAAGTCCGCGTTCTTAAAGAACAATCTCGCCATTAACATAGTGAGCAGCTATAAAAGCTAACAATATCACTATAGGCACAGTGAATAGCTATAAAAGCTAAAATTCACCCTAAACACAGTGAATAGCTATAAAAGCTAAAATTCACCAAACTGAATGATCCTGCTTCACAAAGCAATGTTCACTAAGAACAGAATGATTAGTCTGCGCACAACTAACATTCAAGGAAACATTCCCAACATAACTATATGAGACAGCAAGTCTCGAAATAGGACCTCCCTAAAGTCATAATCCTATATATAGGAGTCCATAAGCAAAACGACTCAAAATCACGCATTTTGAGCACATGCCCTCAGGCAACCAACATACACCGAAATATATACAGAAATATATACAGAAATATATACAGGAGTTCAAATCCCAAACTCTTGGTTATGATAACTCCATACTGAGCTTGGTGAAAGCTCTTAGCAAAAGCTAATCAAATCTTCGGCACATCGCACCAAAGTGACAAATCTGCCTAGAAACATGAGCCAGAACAAACGCCCTCCGTCATTCTTCAGGGTGGCTATACAGAGATATAAAACTTAACCAGCATTGCGCCTCTTCAAGTTGCATGAAGAACCCTCGTGTACTGGTCTCGCCCTGGAACAACAACGAAAAACATTCAATCCATCCCACATAACAGGAGACAAACACCTCACCACGATATACTGAAAGGTGGAGACAATAAAATACGGAAATGGTGACCCTGGTGTCCACCAACAAAAGGGAGTAGATTATAGCATCCACTAAACTAAAACGGTGTCTACCACACCACCATAAGTCAAAAAAAGAATTTAATCAATAGGGTGTTCCGAAACACACTACTGCCAACAGCCTGTCACCACTAATAGGCTAATTGGAGCTGAGGTCGACTACAGTAGCTAGGCTCTCCTTTGGTTCAAATAGAAATAACCATTGGGTAACAAAACCCCTAAAGGTCCCAAAGGTCAAACGTTCACCCCCCATAGACTACCCTTCCAATCAGTCTGTTCCTCAGGAAGACTAACTTCCTGCCAAACGTCGTAACGGCATCTGTTAGCACCCGGTGCATCACAGCCTGTAAAAACAGATAACTCATGGGATACAACCAAAAAGGTTTATAAGGTTAACTTAACCAAGCTTCTAACGGAAATTTCCAAAAAACGAAAATGAGCTTAAAAAGCTACATGAAGCAAAAATTTCTCTATTTTTCGGTGGCAACGCAACAAAACTGTTGAAGACGACAAGAGCTTTTCCAGCTTAATCAGAAACAAGAAGAAAACATCGTTGACAGCTAAAATATTCGATCATGGTGTTAATCGTCTTCCTAGACAATGGCCTCTAGAAGAAACTGCTACAGGTATCAGGCATAACCGTTTTCTGTCAGCCCAAACTCCTAGATTACCTCTTGGAAATCTAAAAATTCGGTTAGGAATCTTCCTTCACTGCGCTTAGCCTCTCTTGACAAGGTTCTCATCTCGGTATAAGATTTTGATCATTTCTTTGTGAAACGACTGTCTTAGTCTGCTCTCATCTCTTGTAAATGATCAGCCTTTAGTTCTCCTGCAGAACTTCAATTTTCTATCAATCTGATAGTAAACCGAAAAAACTCAACATACGCCTATGAGTACATGCAAAAAAATTTAAAAAAATTAGTGACTCAAAGGTAACGTTTAAACGGCTCTGAAAAAAAATAGAAAATACCCTCAGTTTGTCAATTCAGAAGAAGATCTAAATCAAAATAATCCAAGTCTTAGACTTATTGGATAAACCAAACTCAATTTACTCTTAATTGCACCCAACATATACCACTAAGGTAATAGAAATACACCCACTCGGGTAACAAACTTTGAAATTGCTCTAAAAAAATTTTGACTCTACATCATACCACGCGAGCTACATCTTGCGCTTGTCCTAACTCAAGATCACCTTGGATTGCCTCTAATCAAAATTTCGCTTCCAAGTGTCAAGAACTGGATATTATTTGGGGTCATAAGCAAATCAAATCCCGTGACCACCGACATACCAGTCTTATGATATATCCTGAGTGTGACTCCTTCGCAAACTCGCAAAACTGAGCCGATGCTAAACATCAACCACAATCAACCTAAGTTTGGGATATGGCCAATACCCAAAACCTTAGCATTAAACAATAAAAGTAAGCTATTCTCTGCTCAACTTTTATAACAGTCAAAAAAATCGAGGTCGTCACCTCTACAGAGCAACATCAAAAAAAAAAAGTTAAGCAATTAAGATAATGTAAATATAAATTATTCTTCTTCTGACAAACTTTCACTAGGGTTAGGTCCATTGAATGGTTTTAAGTCTTTAATATGCCATCGTCCTACTTTAGTCCCATCTAAATTAACTAAACCATAAACTAAGTCTGAAATCTTTTCTCTTATCACGCAATGCACATACTTAGGTACCAACTTAGATGTGAATTTATCAGCTGCACTGGAAAGAATTTTATTTTTTCGCCAAACGTGATCACCTATTTTAAAGGAAAAATCCCTTTTTCTAAGGTTGTAAGACTTACTGTTCCGTTCATAAGCCTTATGTATCTTACTACGCACGTCGGTGAAAATATCCTTTAAACCCTTTAAATTTTCGGCGTACGCACCCCTGTTACCCGGAATTATTTCGCTTACAACATTGACATCCAAACCTAAGTTTTTATAGTACGATCCAGATAGAGGTATATGTCTGCCGTAAACTAAGAAAGACGGCGTGAACCCTGTTACTTCGTGTCTTGCGGTATTTATTGCTTGTTGAATTTTGGAAATATTGCCATCCCAAGTGTCATGTGAATCAACGTAACTTCTTAAAGCGGTCCCGACTGTTCGGTTATTACGTTCAACAAAATTACATTGTGGAGAGTACACGGGATTAAAACGGATATTAAAACTATAAGTTTCACTTAGGCTCTTAAAACTCTTAGAGGTAAACTGAGTACCGTTATCGCATATTAAGAGCGATGGAACACCGTGGATTAGAAAGACATTATTTTCCAAAATTCTCTCTATATGTCCAGCTTTAGAGCTTTTCAAAGGAAATAGCATGGTATACTCTGTAAACCAGCAAGAAACCACGAGAAGCCATTTATTTCCCTTTTTTGAACGTGGGAATGGGCCTACTAGATCAGCTGCTATGACTTGAAAAGGGTAATTAACCGTTTTCTCTTTTCCCATCAGTCCCATAGGTAGTGTATTTGGAGATTTCTGCGCTCCACATACTTCACAAGTCCTCACAAACTTTAAGATATCAAAACGCATTTTTGGCCAATAATACTGTTCCTGAACCCTGTGAAGAGTTTTATAAAAACCAAAATGACCAGAAGTAGGAGGAGTGTGACACATGTCTATAATTTCCCCTCTCTGCTGTTTAGGAACTAGTATTTTCCACTCGGGTACATTAACTTTTAAAGGCAACTGGTTTGGGATAAATTTGTACACGAAATCATTTTCCACCTTCCACTGCGGAAAATTTTGAGGAAATTCTTTAATTTGCTGCCGTAAATTATCGTACCATGGATCTATGCGATCTATATCAACTGTATCTATTCTTACGTCAATTTGTGCATTAATACTGTTTTCGTCCACTGTATGATCTGGGATTCTTGACAAAGCGTCAGGAATAACATTGTGGACTCCTTTTCTATGAATTAAATTAAACGTATGTTGTCTCAACCTAATCGCCCAACGCGCTAGTTTGCCACTAGGGTTTTTAATAGAATTAAGCCACAATAAACTATAATGATCTGTTATGACCGTGAAAGGAACACCTTCTATGTAAGGTCGAAACTTTTCGATGTTAAAGAGTACTGCTAAACATTCTTTTTCAACAACCGAATAGTTACGTTCAGCCTTTGATAAAGTTCTACTGGCATACGCTATCACTCTTTCCTCACCATTGATTTTCTGTGTTAGGACGCCCCCTAAACCGGTATTAGAAGCATCACTAGAAATGTAAAACTGTTGGGAAAAATCTGGTTGGGATAAAATGGGAGCTGAAACCAATAGCTCTTTAATCTTTATAAAAGATTCTTCGGCTGCCTTTGTCCAATCTATCGATTGTCCTTTTTTTCGTCCTTTCAAAAGATCATTAATAGGCGACAACAGGGTAGAAAAATTCTCGATAAAACGTCTGTACCATGAACACATTCCTACGAAGCGCTTAACTTCCGTAGTATTAGTAGGTCTCGCATAATTAACCATGCTTGCTACTTTATCCGGATCGGTACGCAAGGAATTTGAGCCTACAATATAGCCTAAAAACTTTAGAGAAGTTTTGAAAAAATCACATTTGCTCAAATTTATCGTCAGTCCGGCCTCTTTCAATTTATCTTTTACTTCTTTAAGTAAGCGTATATGCGATTCGAAGTCTTCCGATGTTACTAAAATATCATCTAGATAGGTAAAAATATGTGGCTCATATTTCGGACCAAATATAGCGTCCACTAAACGTTGCTGAGTTTGAGCAGCGTTCTTTAGACCAAACGGCATAGTGACGAACTGAAATAGACCTTGGCCTACTACTGCAAAAGCGGTCTTTTCCTTAGAGGATTTGTCCAAAGGAATTTGCCAGAATGCCTTTCTAAGATCTATCGAGGATACATACTTAGCATTCCTGAGTGATGTCAAAATTCTATCGGTGTTCGGTAATGGATAGTTATCAAATTTGCTGACCTCGTTGAGCTTTCTTCCGTCAAAGCATAGACGATACTGTCCATCGGCCTTTTTCACCAATAAGATTGGAGAACACCAAGGACTGTTTGATTCTTCGATCACTCCGAGTTTCAACATTTCGTCTAACTCCTTATTTAATACTTTTGACATATACGGAGACATGGCGAAGGGCCTTGTCTTTACAGGACTGACATCAGCCGTATCTATAGACATGGTGATTTTATTCGTTCGGCCTAACCTATCTTTACTACTTATTTCATTGAAAGAGCTTATTACTTTTTCTGCTTTTAAGCGTTCCGTCCGCGAGAGATCATCTAGGGTACATAGACGCGAGAAAAGGTTTTCTATAGAACTTTCTGAATAACAATCTTTAAAACTTGTATGAGAATTGACTTCTAGGGACTGTGGATACCACGAATTATTTTTAAAATTTACTAAAATTCCGAATTTTTGTGCAAAATCACATCCTAAAACCAAAGTATGTGATAGAGAAGGTACTACTAGAGCAGAGATTACTAAACAATGACCATTGCAGACTAGCGGCAACTCAACCGTACCTAAAACTTTTAGACAGCTGCCATCTGCAGTGGTAACACTTCTATTTTTGACATGGCATATTTTTATACTTAAACGACTTAAAATTTTAATACCATTCTGACCTACAACGGAGGCATTTGCACCAGAGTCAAATAAAGCCGAGAAATGGACACCTAATAGATTTATCTTGATATGCGGTCAGTTATCTAAATATTTATGCACGAATAAAGGAGACATGTGACCATTTGGAGAAGCAGGAGTTTTAATTTGAGAAGGAGAATTTTTATTAGACTTTAAAAAATCAGAAACTTTTTGTAACCATTTAGTCCAATCTGATCTATTGGAATATTTTTTTTTTACTTAACATCCTCGTTGGAATCTTTCTTTTATCCGCGACCGGACGTTCTGAGAAAATACGACGGATTTTCTTTTCATAGTCTAACTCATATTCCAGTAGGTAATTGACTTTTAAAATTGAAAGCTTCCATGATAAATGAATACAATTTAAAAGAATTGTTTAAAAGGTCGTGAAAATATTTCTCCTGTGCTCCCAATAGTCAAAAAAATAAAAAAATATGTAAAGGCACTTAAAATATGTAAACTTCTTTACCAAACATTTAAAAAATCTTCGACAATTTCACAAAAATTTCTAAGTATCGCCTTGTATTAAAATTCTTTTACCAAAGATGTTAAGAATTTTCAACAAAAAAATCTCCAGATATCGTTTCGTATCAGCTAAGTATTTTTAATATTCATGCAAAACATCGGTGAGAAGAAAGAACAGTTTTTTGTTCAGTTAACCGCAAAATAAATCTAACACTGCAAAAAAATTAAAGTAAACCAGCACATCTGCTAATCTGAACTATAAAGCTAGCTTTTAAGAAAAAAAATAGGGATCACTTATCTTAGAGTCTATTAACAAAATTCAAATATCTATACCACCATCAGATAAATTGAAATAAAAAATTCTACAAATTTCCTGCTTTTGTCTTACTGCTTTAATGTAGTTTCGTTTACTAAATATTATGAAATAAAAATATCTGCAAAGTTAGAGCTTTTACTTTGTTCGAAAGCTAGTACACTGAACCCTTTAAAAAATAAAATTCCAAAAGCCCCGCGTTGTCAGCGCTACTTTTGTAACCTTCTTAATTGTCCTCTGTTTGAGGCATCTTTTTTTTCTTTTTGTACCCTGTGAGAAGTTGTTTGTCCCACGCTTGAGCGCAATTTTGTACCGTTTGAATATTGGATGCCCCAAGCTTGAGCACAATTTTCTTGCAGCCCCGCTTTAATTTCTGATAATGAATCGAGTGAATCCTGATTTTAAAAGAACTAAAGAAATTAAACACACACTAGCTCAGTTTTCTTTGGTAGAGAGATATGGGTAAGAGATAATTTTTGTACGTCTTTTTTGGAATTATATTCTATTTTTAAGGAAACCTCAGCTGTACGACTTTTTGGGCACCATTCATTTTAAAATAGAAAGGATCTAACTTCAGCTAAAAAAATGAAAAAATACTGAAAGGGTGTACTGTTGGTAAATAAAAAATCAGTTTGGTACAGCCGTTCTTATCCTGAAAAGTAAGATAGGTATTCAGTGAGACACTAGCTTTAATCAACGAAAAGAAAATTTATTCAAGTTTTTAAAGATAAAAAGTTCTAACCTTTGCAGTTTTACAGGATTAAAAAAAATTTTAGCCTAACTGGTAGTTATGACATTTAAATTCTAAACTCTGACTACTCCCGAAGACGAAAAAATAGTGCTTTTCACTTCACTTTTTAGTCAGTTCAAATTGCTGTTGGGGCACTACTCAGGAATAAGTCTATGGGAGGATGTTTTGGTAACTTACTGTTTTTATTTTCGGCCTCGATGGAACACGACCGATTTCACACTTTTCTCGTAAACACTTAGAGAGCCCACTACGGCTTTTCGTTATAAAAACTGGTGCATTATTTAGCTCTCATGTTTGTTGTAATGAGCCTTTACTGCAGCTCACTCGAAGGAAGCTCTTTGGCGGCTTCGATGAAAATTCGCTTGGCTGCGGCTTGATGGTACTCAGCCTCCACAGTAGTTCCTCGGACCCTTAAATAAGTCCTCGCCTTCTCTCGGTCATCTCGCGACGCCGGAACCAAAAATCCGGATACACATTTTCAACCAATCGGCGTGCCGATAGATTTGGTCAGAAACCCGCACAGCACACTAATACACCGAACGGCTTGGAATCCCTTATTAATATACCGTTCGATACAAAAATGAAAATAAGTACAATTTGAAGTGAAAAATCAGTAACATACATGGTCTTAAAATCTAGGAAAAAATGAATGTTACAAAGTTATGACAATAACTTTTAAATGGGAACCTGTGAAGGTATCGTTTTAATTTAGCAGTTGAAATAAAAAGTCAAACGCATTAGGTATCTTCTGCATGGTGTCTAATAACCCATTTTTGTAGGGTATTTTTTTTTTAATTTTTCTTATCATAAGTTAGATGATTCCGATTAGTTTTTAGAGAATCTCCTATAGACAATTTGATACCTTTCGTGTCAATAGAAGTTATTTTCTGAGTCATAATAAAATTCATGTATATCTCAAAATTTATATTTCAAACTTGATACTTCGAAACTTCCCTAAACTATTTAGTATTTTTTACATTTACGTTACGTTTTCACTGTGAATTTATAAACATATATCAAATGTAATATTAAATATAATACTTAATTAGAGTTAATTATACATAAGTAAAATGAAACTTAAAAACACTATAAAAGATGTCTCAAGGTAATTTCTGACCTTTAAAATTTTTAAATGGATCTCAAGTAGTGTTTTTTGGTTTGTAAAATAAAAAATATATTACTTAAGTTATACTAAAGGGTTAAGAAAGCTCCAAGAACAACTGTGAACAGGCCTTAGATATCACACATATTTAAATTTTATTAAGCAAATCTCATCTTTAAAATTGAGTATTTTGAAAATAGTTGGCAATATTACCTAATTATTTGGCTTCCTTAAAATAATGTAGCTCCTTACAACGTTGTAAAAGAAAAATTTCAGGATTTTTATTTTTAAAATGTAACATAAATCTTAATTCACTGCGGATACATTACTTCTACAAACTTATTGAATTTCAAAGTAGATTGTAATTATTAATTTAGTTTAACTTATCACCATTTGGGATTACTGTTGTGTGGTATTATTGTGCCGA
Source organism: Pachyrhynchus sulphureomaculatus (assembly GCA_019049505.1). Lineage (NCBI taxonomy): Eukaryota > Metazoa > Arthropoda > Insecta > Coleoptera > Curculionidae > Pachyrhynchus > Pachyrhynchus sulphureomaculatus. The sequence goes on from JAHKBH010002939.1 coordinate 61,860, forward strand.
AAATTTCAAAATTCCAATATAGTTTAGATTGACTAAATTTGTTCGTATTTAAATTGAATCAAATTTTGAAAATTTCTTCTGAAAGTTTTGTGGCATAATGTGTAAATAAATGGATTAATAAGAGAATTTGCATATAATAAATATGCTGATATTTCTAAAATAATTGGTGGAATTATAATAGTGGGAAAAAAGAAATAAAATAGGTTAAGACATGTGTAGGGCATCATACATATCATGAAGGCAAATGATACCATCCAAACTATTGTAAAAGTTGTTTTGTTTTCTTGGGAAAACTGCAACTTATCTTCAGACCTAAAAAATAAATAATTAGAAATAAATTAAATATACAAGATGATTATAAAGTCTGAAGTCATGAAACGTCTTTAAAATACAAAAGGTTCGAACAAGTACACGTTATTTTATTTAAGAATTTTCGCCATTGGAAGAGGAGTAATAGCGGAAAAAGTAATTGAAAACAGTAGTCATGTACCGTAAGGATCTATAAATGCGAAATCAAGATCCATGTTCTAATTTTACTGGTTGGCTTTTTTACATACACATATATTATTATTAATACCGATTTTATAGCCTCCTACGCCATCCGATTCCTAGTTTCCAACCTCTTCGGTTTTTTCCAATCCCCGGGCTCTAAATTCCGGCCAGACAATGCTCTTTGTATTTCTCCTATTAACGTTGGTTTTGGTCTTCCTCCTTTTCTTCTTCATGCCGATATCTCTTTCAAAATTTGCTTTTGATTACATTCTTCGTCCATCCTTTCTACATGGCCATATCACTTTAGTCGCCTATTTAATCGGTTATTGTTTTATCGACCTTCACGATTTCTCTTATACGTTCATTTTATATTCTTTCTAGTCTTGTCTTGCCTGCAGCACTTCGCCAGAAGTCTATTTCTAGCGCCAATAGATATGCTCTAGTGTTCTGTTCATTTGCCATGCTTCACACCTATGGAGAATCATGCTCATGAAAATCGTGTGATATATCAGGTATTTTCACTATCGGGAGATTTGATTATATCAGAGGACGGAGTTCAAATAGCCAATTATCTGTTTTCCTTTCATAATACGATATTCTATCTCTTTTTCTGTGCGACCTTTATATTCCATTTTGTTCTCAAGTATATGTATTTCATACACGAATTAATTACAATCTGTTGGTCTACTTGAAAATACTCTGTTACCTCTTTTTTTTTTTGTTTATCGCTCACCTCCCCGCCTCAGTAGGGATTTTACCCTTTTTCTGTATCCCAAGAATATCGACGAGGATGTCATAATATCCGTCAACGTTGTCCAACTGCCGAAGCATACATTTTTGTGTTTCACGGCACCTTTTAAACAACGCGGTAGTGCTGCCACGGACGTTATTTTCATTTCTGCAAACAACTACTACCTATGTACGTGGCCAGGCCCAATATACTTAAATAAATTTATAAATAAGTATACCGACCTATGGGATTGAACCCTCGACCTTCTGCATAGTAGCAAAGTACCACGTCACCGAGCCACGGGCAGCCACTTCTTCCAACATGTAGATACTGGGTTTTTGTTGTGTTCACCGATAGGCCCCATTCTTCATATTCTTTAATCAGTCTTCGAGCCATAAATTCCAAATCCTTCTTATCCTGAGCCATCATAACCTAATCATGCGTGAAATGAAGGGTATACGGCGTTGTATCCTCGTTCAATTGTAGGCCTATTCCGCTACACGCTCTACTCCAGTCCTTTGACATTTCATCGAGATATATTTTAAATAATGTGGGGGAGAAGTAGCATCCCTGTCTAAGACCTTTGGTGAATTCAAAGTTACCTGACACGGTGTTTTTTATTTTAACTCTTGATAATGAGTCTTTGTATAGTTGCTTGACAGCTGTTATTACGGTGTTATTTACAGGAGATTGTTTTAGGACCTGCCAAAGCTTCTGTACCGGTACACTATCGTATGCCTTGGTCAGATCCACAAACGATAGATAAACTTCTCTGTTTATAGCGACTCTTTTTTCATTTACCTGTATCAGACTGAAAATGTGATCAACGCAAGGTCTATCGGCTCGAAAAACAGCTTGCTGTTCGATTTCTTGAGGTCTAAATTCTTCCTCTATTATATTTCGCAATATTTTACCATATAGGCGGCTCATGGTACTAGTGATGGAGATACGCCTGAATTTGCACAATTGTCTCTTGGACCTTTTCTTATGGATTGGTGTTATCCAAGACTCCTTCTAGCTTATTGGTATTATATCTCCGTTAACGTGTCTGGTAAGCAGTTCTTTTAGGTATTTAATTAACTTTTCAGTACCATTTTTTAACAGCTCTGCAGGTAGTCCTTCTGGTCCAGCAGCTTTTTTGTTATTCATTCATTTTGTAGCTTTGCAGATCACATACTCAGTAAACATCCATGTGTTATCCTTGTATATTATAAGGTCCAGGAGAGTTTACTGTATATTTTTCTCTGTCTTCGGTAAGTTCGTTTGTATAGTGTCGTTGCCATTCGCCTAATTGAATTGGCTGGAGATACGTTTTGTTTCTGGGGTTTATTTTCAGCGACTTAGTTAGCTTCCAGGCTTCTGTTGATCTTGTAAAGCCTATACAGGAATCTATTAACTTCATTTTCTTTCTCATGTTACGCTCTTATTTTCAGTGATCTTCTTTTTATACTTTTGTATATAATTTTATGGTTGGTGTCTTTACTGTTATATATATATATATATATATATATATATATATATATATATATATATATATATATATATATATATATATATATGTATATAACAGTAAAGACACCAACCACCACCACCAATATATTATATGGCATAATCAAAACTCTAGAGCCTCCCGTTCTGATTCCAGGTGGGGGTTGGTTCGGTGGCGACAATATGCGTTTAAAATTTTAAAATAAATTTTTGTAACATACGAGGACATAACTTCAGTGTACCAACACCGGCAATCTAATAAACCTCATGTACTCTCTCCTTGTAAAACCAAGATCCGTTCATTGAACAGTACAGACAACTCTTTCTATCCTGGATATGAGTTCTATTTCCGGCTTAGGCGTTTTTTGTCAGAAGCGTTTCTCTCTGGCCTGGAACCCCCGAAACTTTCATATTACACCAAAAAAGCGCAT
>JAHKBH010002939.1:70000-102500 GCA_019049505.1 Pachyrhynchus sulphureomaculatus
ATACGGTTTAATACTAAAACATCTTCTATTTATTAATACAGAAAATTTTGTTCACTTGATTTGGAAAATATTCTTGGGAGTACTACTCGTGTATTGAATTTAATTGTTAAGCATAACCAAAGAAATTTTTTTGTTCATATAACCCCGTCCATTTATTCTCATTGTGCCGATTTAAATAATGGTTTAACGTACTCGATAATGGATGGCCCCCATAGCGCTCTGAAGGAAGTATATCTCTGTTTAAACATGCCTCACTAGAAAATATTAAATTATTTAACCAAAAGTTCATCGGTCTATGAAGAGCAATAACAAACTTTAAGTCATGTTACAATTAAAATTACGTTCTAACAATTTTTAAACCACCTGCTAAACATTTTGTCATAAAAAAAACTATAAATTTGGTCCTAATATTGTTCATATTTTTCATAATAGATGGGGGTCTCATCAACACAAGGCACAATTTAACAGTTGAGGTATCAAGGTATATTTTAATTCTATGGCATAACCTTAAAAACTTAAACTATTCGAATCAACTTGATACATACCTGATGTCATATATGGGATAATTGTTATAAAAGATATAAGCCATATTAAGCCAATTTTAATGGCAACTTCGCTAGTCGTAAAATTTGTTTTGAACCAATGAATTTTTATGGCTCTATATCTCTCAACACTTATGAAACAAATATGGACAGCAGATGCTGCTGTAACAAAATCATCTCCAACTAGATACAAAAAACACAGTGGAAATAACGTAGGTGATAACTCTAAAAAAAAAATATTTATACTCGTATAAGTAAAAAAAATTGAACTAAACGCCGTATTCTACTTAAGCATATTGAACACACATATGTAGAATTAAATTAAATTTAAATTGAAGACCCTACTACTACAATCTATATATTTTGGCAGCAAAGTTCTAACAATAATAATACAACTTGTTCAATCGCAGCACTTTAACAAACAGACGATATGCAATGAAATGTACAATGAGGATTCTACTACTACAATTCGTTAGCTTAAAAGTCTATATATATTACCAGCAAAAAATATTCATTTTCAAAAAGTTAAATAACTTTTTAAGAAAATGAAATAACTTTAAAATTTCCAATATCTAGAAGTATTTTGTTAATAAATAAAAAAGGTGTAATAAGATTCACAACTTATGCATTCAACGAGCTTCTATACTCGAGTTCAAATTTAACTATTTTGCACCTCTTTCTTCTCCTAACTGTGTATATTTCCAAGTGGCGTAGTTTTGTGACGTAGTTTCTTTCCAAGAAAATATTTATTATGGTTTTTGGAAAATAATTTATTCTTCTACAACCTTTTCTAGAAAATATGACAAACCGGTATTTTTGTGGTGAAATTGTTGAAATTTAAATTTTTATTAGTTTTTCTAAAGTTTAATTGTCTGCATTTGATAAAACACCATCAAGATGCATATTGCGAAAGAAGCGATTTTCGTTGGCCCTGAAACATTATAAATTTTACTCGATCGGAAACACAGTATTGGACAAATCATTCCAAAGGGATGATATTCTCCATATAAAAGACTGCTAACAAGCTGAACTTCATAAGGATGTGATGTATTAGCGCGTTCTGTTCTGTCTGTTCTTCGATGTTCTAAGGTGTTAAGGTTTGTGGTAAGCTCTGGGTCTCCAATCAAGCGAACAGCGCTCTTCTGAATAGAATCCAACAAATGCAGTGTATGTTTGGGAGCAGGGCCCCAAACATGAGAGCAGTATTCCATCGTTGGTCAAATTTGAGCTTTGTACAGAATTAACAGTTATTGTGGATTGTAAAGTTTTTTAGTACGAAATATTATTCTCAGTTTTTGAGAAGCTCTCTTTGCTCTGCATACGACATGTTCATGCCAAGACATATCGCCCAGCAACTTAAGTGACGATGCTAGAGATGTCCCGACATAACTATGTCCGGTTCCACAATGTTAACATTTTTAGAAAAAACTGCTACCTGGGTTTTGTGGCCTTAAATTCTACTTCGTTACTGTCATCCCAAGATAGAATTATGTCCGGGTCTTTGTTAAGTTTGAACGATTTCCTGTTGTCTGCAGACTATCCGATGTTCGAGCTTTCAAAGTGAATGAAAGAAATAAATGTGCTGTCATCTGTAAAGCTGTATTAGATTCCTGGTCATTTTCAGCAGATTGTTAATGTAAATGAGAAAGAGCCTTGGGGCACACTGATGTCGGTAGTGAAGGTATTAGAAAGAAATCTGTCGACTGCCATTCGTAAATAACGCTCTCTGAGGAAACATAAGAGCTATAAACAAAACTTTTCAATCATACGATAAGGGGCCTGACATAGCTAACAATCCATCCTGTAAAAACACGGTTGAATGCCTTCGATATATCAACTGCAACAGTTCGAGATTCTCCAAAATGTTCAGTTGGCTGTTCTGCTTTATTTAGTTTTGGTAAACTCAAAGTTAACAAAACTTGTCTGATGATTTTTAAGTTACAATATGTAAAGTGGCACTTATTTATTTACATAAATGAATCGTCAAACTTTTTGAGATGTTTGTTATATAAACATCAGTAAATATGTTATTTTAATAATTTTTCAATAGTTTGCACTAATTTGGCTAAACAATAATAATACAAGTTCTTCAATCGCAGCACTTTAACAAACAGACGATAGGCAACGAAATGTACAACAAGGATTCTACTACTACCATTCGTTAGCTTAAAAGTCTATATATATTACCAGAAAAAAATTATTTTTAAGAAATAAAAATAACTTTAAAATTTCCAATATATCTAGAAGTATTTCGTTAATAAATAAAAAGGTGTAATAAGATTCACAACTTATGCATTCAACGAGCTTCTATACTCGAGTTCAAATTTAACTATTTTGCACCTCTTTTTTCTCCTAACTGTGTATATTTTCAAGTGGCGTAGTTTTGTGGCGTAGTTTCTTTCCAAGAAAATATTTATTATGGATTTTGGAGAAAAAAATTTATTCGTCTACAACTTTTTCTAGCAAATATGACAAACCGGTATTTTTGTGGTGAAATATTTTAAATAATTTTGAGTATTTTTAATCTTGATGAAATTTAAATTTTTATTAGTTTTTCTAAAGTTTAATTGTCTGCATTTGATAAAACATCATCAAGATGCATATTGCGTAAGGAGGCCTTGCACCATTGTAAATTTTACTCGGTCGGAAACACAGTCTTGGACAAATCATTACAAAGGGATGATGTTCTCCATATAAAAGACTGCTTGAAATATGTTGTACTAGGAGTAACAAGCTGAACCTCGTAAGGATGTGACGTATTAGCGCGACATGTATTAATAGCATGCACACCATTCTGGGAAGAATTAAGCGGGCTAATCCATCGAACACTTTCCATGAAAGTACTTTTAGAATAGACTCATATCGCCAACTGTTCTTCGATGTTCTAAGGCAGGGGTGCTCAAACGGTCGATCGCGCTTTTTGAGTCGATCTCGAGAAAAAAATTCCGATATAGAACTATTCACAGATTTTGTTTTAGGTAACTAAAACAAAATGTAATGAATAAACTACTAAAATTTATTCGATCCACAATTAGGCCAGAATAACCCCCTCATCACTTTCTTTTATCGTAATAACCCCCTGCTAGCGGCAAAACGCGGCTTTATCAAAGGAACGTGCGGTACTTGTCAAAGAAAAGCGGCGTTTTTGATTCCCGCCGATTTTTCTAGAAACTTCGGGCGGCGTGTTTGACGGGAACATTCGAGACTTCGTTCGCGCCGATATAAATGTTGCGCCTGGAGGAATAGGAGTCAGTCTGAGTTGTAACTTGAAGGCGATACATCGATACAAAGTTTATTAATAAATAGTCCAAAATGAGTGCGGGGAAGAAAAGTAAAACTTATCATTTTAATAACGATTGGGAGGAAGAATTTTTCTTTTGTATGGTAAAGGATAAGTGCATTTGTCTCATTTGCCGTGCGTCAGTTGCAATACCTAAGCATGGGAACTTAGAGAGGCATCATAAAACGGTTCATAAAAACTATGAAAAGGATTTTCCGTCATAGAGTGAATTAAGAAAACGAAAAGTACGTGATTTGATAACTTGTTTGAAAAAAGAACAAACCATGTTCACAAGACCAGCCAAACAATCAAAAGCTGTAACGATCGCGTCATTTAAAATATCTCATATATTGGCGAAACACAAGAAACCATTTGATGATGGATTGGTTGTGAAGGAAGCATTTATTGAAGCGGGGTGACACTTTATTTGGAGATTTTAAAAATAAAACAGAGATTATGTCTGCTATTAGAGAACTTCAGTTATCTCGTCCGACTGTCACAAGGCGTGTTGAAGTCATGAGTCAGGACACGGCAAATAAACTAAAACATGATATCATGGAATGTACATACTTTTCTTTACAGTTCGACGAATCCACCGATATGACAGACACTGCCCAGCTGTGTATTTTTATTCGAATGGTATTCAATGACATGTCGGCTAAGGAAGAGTTTTTGACAATGATTCTTCTGAAAGGAAAGACCCGCGGCGAAGATATATATGACGTTTTCTTCAATTTTGTAACAAACTACAAGCTACCAATATATAAACTAGTGTGCATTACAACCGATGGAGCACCAGCAATGACTGGAAACGAAAACGGTTTTGTGGAATTGTGTCGAGCTAATGATGATTTCCCTTCATTTTTCTCCTTCCATTGCATTATACATCAACAAGTTTTGTGTTCAAAAGTTCTAAACATGGAGGAGATTATGGGCATTGCAATAAAAATTGCGAATTCTATCCGTGCACGTAGCTTGCAACGACGGCTCTTTAAATTGCAGTTGGCAGATAGTGAGTCAGCTGAAAGTTCCTAGAAAGGTTTCAAGAATTATTGCCGAAATAACAGTTTTCTGGACGAAAGAGGTAATGACACTCAGATGCTGAAAAAAACGGAAAATGGCTGACTGATTTGGCATTTTTGACAGACCTCACAATGCATTTTAAACACCATTAATTTGGAGCTTCAAAGTAAAGGAAAAAAAACTATTATTGAGATGATTAGCGCAATAAACGCATTCAAAAGTAAATTGCAACTTATAATAGATCAACTGAAAAGAAAGGATCTGAAAAATTTTCCGTCTTTGAAAGCAAGGATTCCTCAGTTGAATTATGATATTTATGAGGCAGAATTATCAAATATTTTGGGCCAATTCGAAATACGTGTTTATGATTTCAGTAAATTGGCAAATATCGCATCATTTATGAGTTATCCTTTTTCGTGTAAAAATATTGAGGAATTAGCTACTGAAATAGCAAGTCAGTTTAACATGGACTCATGTTCTGTTGAAAATGAGTTAGTGCAGATTATATCAGATATACATCTCAAAGCCACAGCATCTGATACAAAATTCTGGTGTTTTATATCTGAAGATAAATATCCGAATCTAAAGCAAATCGCCCTTCAACTGACGGCAATGTTTGAGTCAACTTACTTGTGCGAGTCTGCATTTTCTAAAATAAAGATAATTAACTCAAAATATCGCAATCGACTAACTGACGAAACATATGTCATCATGCTTGCGATTAGCACTCGGTAATTACGTACCATCTTATGAAAAGTATGCTGAGGAATGCAGTGCCACGCTTCAACATCCAAAGTCACTCTTTAGTTAAGTTTAGACACTAGAACTCGTTTGTTTTGTAAGAACCAATAAACTCGCAATTTTGAATAATTATGAGTTTTTTCATTGACATTTTAGAGTAGACCTATACTTACCTTGACTAAAAAAATGCATATTGTGCGAAAAAACTAATATCTATGCCACGATACACCCTACCTAGACGACAATCCTGCATCACACTTACTTGCAGCATCTCAGAGTCGATCGATCGTAGTCTAACAATATTGAGGTAGATCGCCAGCAGTTCAAGTTTGAGTACCCCTGTTCTAAGGTGTTAAGGTTTGTGGTAAGCTCGGGGTCTCCAATCAAGCGAACAGCTCTCTTCTGAATAGAATCCAACAAATGCAGTGTATGTTTGGGGCAGGGCCCCAAACATGAGAGCAGTATTCCATCGTTGCTTGGTCAAATTTGAGCTTTGTACAGAATTAACAGTTATTGTGTTTTTAGTACGAAATATTATTCTCAGCTTTTGAGAAGCTTTCTTTGCTCTGCATACGACATGTTCATGCCAAGACATAATTGTTTTCAAGTTATCGCCCAGCAACTTATGCTAGAGATGTCCCGACATAACTATGTCCGGTTACGCAATGTTAACATTTTTAGAAAAAAAACTGTTACCTGGGTTTTTGTAGCCTTAAATTCTACTTTGTTACTGTCATCCCAAGATAGAATTATGTCCGGGTCTTTGTTAAGTTGAACGATTTCATGCTGTCTGCAGAGTATCCGATGTTCGAGCTTTCAAAGTGAATGAAGAAATAAATGTGTTGTCATCTGCAAAGTTGTATTAGATTCCTGGTCATTTTCAGCATATTGTTAATGTAAATGAAAAAGAGCCTTGGTGCACACCGATGTTGGTGGTGAAAGTATTAGAAAGAAATCTGTCGACTGCCATTAGTAAATAACGCTCTCTGAGAATGCATGAGAGCCATAAACAAAACATTTCAACCATACCATAAGGGGACTAGCTTAGCTGACAATCCGTCGTGCCAAACACGGTTGAATGCCTTGGATATATCAAGTTGAACAGGTTCGAGATTCTCCAATATGTTCAGTTTGCTATTCTGCTTTATTTGGTTTTGGTAAACCCAAAGTTAATAAAACTTGTCTGATGATTTTTAAGTGGCACTTATTATTTATTTACATAAATGAATCCTCAAACTTTTTGAGATGTTTGTTACATAAATAACAGTAAATATGTTAGTTTAATAATTTTCCAATAGTTTGCCGTTTTCGTTATACAAAAAATTATTTATATTTTTGTTGTATCCTATACAATTAAATAAATATAGTGCCTCCATGTTGCAGCCGAATATGCCATTTTTTTTTTGTTGTTTCACTATTAATTCACAGATTGCGTGACAAATCAGCACCAACATATAATTTTCTGGGCTTTTCCTTAAAGTGACCTTCAGTTATGTTACACTATTGTTGAAAAAATATATTTATGAACTACTGTTCATATGCAAAAGATGTTCTAGTTGGAAAATAATTGTAATTTTTGTAATATATACCCTATTACTACGATTTTAATTTAAGACGACTGTATTAAAAAATAATGTTGGATGATATCGAAATACTCTATCATGTTCAACATGACGTTAAATGTGTGCTCACTGACTATGTTTAAAATACTAAAATATTCATTTCTAAGGAATCGATGTATTTTAAAGATACTAATGAAAGTCAATCCATATAAATCTCTATAACGTTTTTAAGAGAGATTATAAATCTTGTAACTCCCCTTTAGTCCAGTCAGAATACGACCAAAACAGGCCAAAAACAGAAATCGTCTGATACTGCTACTTTTTCTTGCCTCCACGAGTACATTAAGGAAAAAAAATACTGCGACTGCTGAAAAATTAGGGCATCACCCTCAAAAATGGGAGAATCGGCCCGTTTTTGGTTTTTTAGCGTATTTTTGCAATTTTATCGTAAATTAATGGAAGATAAACTAAAAATTTAAGGGGCTATCTATGTCATTTTGTCGTTTTCTTTTTTGTCATTTTTAGTGTTCCGTACGGATCATTTCAGTGTCTGTTTGTCCGTCGGTCACACCCGATTTTCTCGGAAACTATTTGACGTAGATAGTTAAAATTTGGTACTAATACAGAAATTGATGGACTCATTAGAGCCGTGTAGTTTTGAAAGTTAAATTTTGACTTAATGGGTTAGTGGTGGGGGATGAAATCAGAAGTGATAAAAAAATTTTTACTAGGTCATCGACTGAGGTGTCAAATGATAGCTTGTAAAAACACGAGTTTAAAAAATGTATATAATGTCTTACATGCGCACACTTTACTTTATGTTATTTTGAAACAATTGCGAAAAATCGGGTGTCCCCCCCTATCTCGAAAAGTACTGATCCAAAAATTTTGAAAAAATTGTGGAATATTCTCCACGGGGTGTAGATTGAACGAAAATTATCACGAGTGCATTACCTTTAATAATTTCTCTGGTATATAAAAAAAACAAAAACTTCAAGGTCATCAGTTTTCAGTAAAGATCGGAAACAAACTTTGTTGAAAACTCATTTGGGGTGTGTCACTGATTTTTTCAGAAGCAATCAACGTACGGAACATTAATTGCGCAAATTCAACTTGCACTTGACCGGTTATTTATGAATAAATAGGTATACTTGCAAACTGTAAGCTAATTTTTTTTTAGTTATCGCTGTAAATATGTTCCATGGATATTACTTTAATTGTTTCAAACATAATTTTAGACATTTTTTACATATTAGATATATTTTTCACTCCTCATAATAATAATAAGTTTTACCGATTCACGATTTTTTATTTTGACTAAATTTTTAAACAACTTTTTTTCAGTATATTACTACCTTACCTGAAATATCAGAAAATGTATCTTAGTTCCTAAGCTTTCATTTGAGGTAGTTAAGAACTCATTTAAACAAATTAGGCCCGAGAAATTGGCTATTTTGAGACAAATTTAGTTTTTTTTTTAATGCAAATTTACGATTTCTGTTTATTAAAAAAAAATTTTTTTTTCTTAAATTTTATAATATTTTCAGTAACCAAAGTTATTTTTAATTACTATACACAGGTTACTGTACATGTGGAGTTAGTGAGTTAAATTGTTAAATTGGTGATCCAAATCCTCATTCCTTCCCTTCTTAGCATAAGTCTCAGCAAGTAATTTGAACCTTTACGAGGAAGTAAACCATAATTTATTACCAATCTATGAGCATAGACTTATTTTTAATTATAATTAAATAATTTGTTGTACAATTTGTAAATATTTCTGTTAACGTATTTATTTAATTTCTATTATTTAATAATCACTAAATTAAAAAACATTATGCTTTCCCGTTTTATTTTGATCAGTTTTGTCTTTATATCTTTAAAGTAAAGTGACTAGTACAATGCTGCTTTATAACTAGATTATTTTAATGTTATTGCTCCTGTTTTACTTATACGTCTAGTTACACAGCGACATTCATCCAAATAGAAACGGTGGCCTTAGAAATATAACTAGAAATAGTTTTAGTGCTTTTAAGACCATACTGACATAATACATAATAATAGTACACTATAGTATAGTAATGACGTTTTGCAAAAAATTGAGCAAAAACATAACTCTCTTGACCAGTCAGATTTTGTAAACGAAAAATTCGTTTTCTCTTTTTTTTTTAAGTAGAAAACACTTAAATTAACTGTAAATGTACATTTTATGTGAAAATATAAAAATCAAATTAATAAAAATTATAAAGTTACTGCACAAAATAATAATTTTAATGATACAAGTTTAATTATTTAAATAAAATAATAATTTATATTTAAATTTTTGTAGCTTTGTATTTTTTATTTAATAGAAATGTTAATACTTTTTCATAACATTATGAAGACAAATAAAATTAATTTTCTTTAAAAAGAATCCTGAGAGATAAAACATAAAATAGAGTTCTTAATATATCGGTCAAACCTGATTCTCCACCAAGTTTCATCAAAATCGGTGATCCAAATGCTCTGGCCTCTCCTTGTAAGATATATGGTAATGATTTTATAACTAATAAAAATTATTTTCGTTACGGCAAATGTGACAAAATTCAAGCAAAATTAATTTTTTAAAAGTAACAGAAAATTGAAAAAAAAAAAAACATAAAATTGAAAGTTAAATGGCCAGTTTTTTCTGCCCAAATGGGCTAAATGACTTTGTCAGCCACTCGACATCTACAGTAACCTGTGTATAATAATTAAAAATAACTTTAGTTACTGAAAATATTGTAAAACTTAAGAAAAAATATTTTTTTAAAAAGAGGTCGCAAATTTGTATTAAAAAAAATTGAGACCAGAACGGCCAATTTCTCGGGCCTAAATTGTTTGAATGATTTTTTAAGTACCTCAAATGAGAGCTTAGGGACTAAGGAACGTTGTCTGATATTTTAGGTAAGGTAGTAATATTCTGAAAATAAGCTGTTTAAAAAATGGTCCAGAAGAAAAAAACGTGAATCCGTAAAATTTATCAGTATTATAAAGAGTGAAAAATATATCTAATATGTAAAAAATGGCCAAAAATTACGTTAGGATCGATTAAACTAATGTCCATAGAACATATTTCCAGAGTTAACTATAAAACATTAGCTGACAGTTTACAGGCTACGCCAATTTATCATAAAAATAACGAAAAAAAAAAAAACGACAAAAATGGCCGATTTCAACCGACCAGAAATTTCAAATGACATCCATATCCCCTTAAATTTTTTTGTTTTTTTGAATTCTATCAAAATTTTAGTTTATCTTCCATAAATTTATGATAAAATTGCAAAAATACGCTAAAAAAAAAACCCAAAAACAGGCCAATGCTCCCATTTTTGAGGGTGTTATCGCAATTTTTCAGCAGCCGCAGTATGTCTTCCTTAATGTATTCGTCGAGACGAGTATTAAACGAGTATAGAATAAGTAGCAGTATCTGACGATTTCACCACAAAATCGTATTCTGACTGGAGTACTTGTAGAGTTAGGCGAAAATATTAAAGATAGAAGTGGTAGCGGTTTTTCAAGAAATTACAAAAAAATCGCTCATTGCATTTTGGACATACGATAAGAGCTGCATATATCTGTATACTATTTTTAGTTATATAGAACTCTTAATTATAAAAACGCAAATATATTTTTATGGTTTTGTAAATTTTGATTCTTGTAACATACGAGGATTAATCTCAAATATAAATCCAGTGCACCAAAAACTCTAAACAAATAAGCCTCATGTACTCGCTCATTGTGCAACTACAATTAGTTTATTGAGCAGCAGAATCATCTTTCTCTATCCTGGGTACGATCCCTCTTACCAACGAGAAGAGGTTCTGAAGCCACGAAATTTTGATGTTATGTGTTTAAAAATAACCACTCAACAAAACACAAGGTACTGCCTCTACCGACCACCGACACAACATCAACTAGCTTAAGTATTCAAATACGACTGACGAACAAGGCCATGCAGCTGAATTGTTCTCAAATGTGTCTTTACTTAGCTTATCGATGAACAAACACTGATCCCTGATCAAGACGAAGAGTTCGTTAGTCTTTTTGACTTGTTTTCAATCACCAATTTGCACATTTACACTGTCACCGTAAATCCGCCGTTAGATTTGACACTATAAATCTGTCAAATTGGGAATGTGGAATCTTTGGCACAATGATCCTACTCAGTATATATAACCACTACACCAAACATTTTTTTTTTCACTCTACGCGCGTTTCGCTAACCATGTTAGCTTCATCAGGAGCGATGATTGACTACAATCATCGCTCCTGATGAAGCTAACATGGTTAGCGAAACGAGCGTCGAGTGCAAAAATAAAGTGTTTGGTGTAGTGGTGATATATCACAGCTCAAGCTCTTGATAAGGTATGGCACAGGCGCTTACAAGTCAAATTAAAGAAACTCCTTCTTCATCCCCACTATCAATTGCTTAAATCATACTTAACAAACAGGCACTACCTAGTGAAGCAAGGCAGTCAATACACTCAGGCGTTCTCCAGGGAATTGTGCTTGGACCGATATTATACCTCTTATTTACTGCAGACTTGCCAGCAACAAGAACCACTACGGTGGTAACATATGCCGATGACACTACTGTGCTAGCAACCCACACTGATCCAGCATCGGCCTCGAGAAACCTTCAAATGAACCTAAATAAAATCAGCACTGGCGTATTAAAGTGAATGAAACCAAGTACATGCATGTAACTTTTACATTACTAAGAGAAACATGCCCTCCTGTGAAGATAAACAATTGTCAGCTTCCGCAAATCGAAGATGTTAAATATCTCGGCATACATTTGAACCGCCGCACAGTGGGGAAAAAAACGAAAAATCGTGTTTCAAAATTGTCTAGAGCCTTCAATTTTGGTTCGATTTGGACGACTTTTTTTTTTAAATTGAAGCTTATTAAATTCCGAACAAAGTTGTCGGAGCCGATTTTTCAATTAAACTTTTGTTTCAAAATGGTGGACGTTGGTTTCTGATTATATAGCGACTGAGACACAGAAAACGCTTACAGTTTCAAACCAAGTTGTGCCACTGTTTAGCAATAGCAGCCACTTTTTTGCTACAACAGCAAACAATGTGGCTAGTGCAGCAAAATATTTAGCTGTCCTTATTTTAACAAAACGTTTTAGTTGTTGTAGCCATTTTCTAGCTGTGTGAGCTGTCCTTTTCTGCGTGTATCGCTGTTTTTTGTATCTGCTAGAAAAATTGTTTATGATACTTAAAATTTACAGCAGCAATATTCCAGCAATAACTGCATGAAAATTTAAATACCGCAACTAAACTTGAATAACTTGAATGATCTGACTGCCACAGTCTAAATGCCACAGAGAAACTTTCTTGCTCGATTCAATTTTGGCATCCGCCATACTTGATTTGTTATT
Organism: Pachyrhynchus sulphureomaculatus; assembly: GCA_019049505.1. Classification (NCBI taxonomy): domain Eukaryota; kingdom Metazoa; phylum Arthropoda; class Insecta; order Coleoptera; family Curculionidae; genus Pachyrhynchus; species Pachyrhynchus sulphureomaculatus. The sequence continues at coordinate 82,556 of JAHKBH010002939.1, forward strand.
TTAAGTCAATTGTTGAAACATATTTATAATTAACAACCTTAAAGAAATTATTTATGCAAATGTTATGGATATAAAAATAATAATGGTACGTTTATTCATATTTATAATATTTTTATTGTTCATGGTAGCCATTTTGGGTTCATTATTATTAATCTTGTAACTGTGATATTAGATATATTATCTGCGACATAAAAAAAACATACATACACGCATTTTAGCACAACTTGGTTTGAAACTGTAAGCGTTTTCTGTGTCTCAGTCGCTATATAATCAGAAACCGCCATTTTGAAGAAGTCCGTCATTTTGAAACAAAAGTTTAATTGCAAAATCGGCTCCGACAACTTTGTTCGGAATTTAATAAGCTTCAATTTAAAAAAAAAAATCGTTCAAATCGAACCAAAATTGAAGGCTCTAGACAATTTTGAAAACACGATTTTTCGTTTTTTTCTCCACTGTGCGCCGCCTAACTTGGAGAAAACATATATTTACCAAACGAAAGCAGCTAGGACTTAAACTAAGTCTTGGCTCATTGGCCGCAAATCAAAATTATCCTTGAATAACGGAATTCAGTTGTGGGGTACCGCTAGTGACGCCAATATTGCCATCTTGCAGAGGTTTCAGAACAAGGTGTTGCGAACCTTGTTACGTCTCCAACGAAGTGATTCTTCACGACATCCCTCTAGAATCCGTTAAGGAAGCCCTACATCGATTCAGTGCGAAATACAGTCAAAGAATGTCAGTGCATCTTAACGTGTTGGCTAATCAGTTTAAACGTGCGAGAACTCAATGAGGCGCGTAGGCTAAAACGACTGGTACCATCAGATCTGACTACGGGACCCAGATAAGCTTAAACTGCATAGACAAATATAGATTTAAGATTTAGATAATAATTTTTTTAAAGGAGATCTGGAGTGATACTATAAATGTCACTACTTTCTAGTCAAAACATATGTTTATTGCCCGCCGGGCAGATTGCAGATCTCTCTAGGAGCTAAAAAAAAGTAATCATTTATCAGAACACTAATTGCGCAAGTCCGACTTGCACTTGGCTGGTCTTTCATACAAAACTAAAAAGGAAATGTTTTATATAAATTCGCGTCTTGAAATTTCCTGAAAAATTGGTAGCATAGTAGTATATTTGGGGACACTAAAAGAATTTTCCAATAAAATGAAGTTTATGGAGATTCTTAGTAAGTTTAAAACAATCATATCTCTTTTTCTGTGAATTTCACCATTCATTTTTTTAATTTGGGCTTAATTCTTATTCCAATAAAACTGAAAAATAAGTTGACGTTTATTTATATGTACTGTTTTAGGTTTTTGTATATTCGCTGCTAGTGCCATTTGGGCCAGGGGTACTACGAGTGCGGCATCAAAATTACACAATATGTTAATGAATACTGTAATGAGATTACCGATGCAATTCTTTGATGTCACCCCTACCGGAAGAATTCTTGCAAGATTTTCCAGTGATATTGTTGGTGTGGATTTTAATCTCCAAACAATTTCAAAACAATTTCTTTTTCCATATTTTAAGGGTAACTGAAAAACATGATACTTATTGACAAGCACACAAAACATTATAAATCTCGTTTCCAATAGATAAATTCATAGCATTTAAAAGTATTTGAGGCCCTTGAAATGCAGTATGATTTGACTAGGTTTTTGACGTCCCATCGTGGTAAAAAAATGTTAGATGTTAAAACCATTATGACATCAGAATCGAATTCAGCAGTACAGTACACACAAGCACTAAAATTTAATCTATCATACATGAGAATTGTTAATATTTTTTGAGTTTATTTCAATTACTAAAACCTCACTGAAAACACAAAATAAAAATAGAAAATGTAATCTTTAAAAAATTAAAACAAGAAACTATGGAAAGGATACTAAAGATATTTCTAGAACTTAATTATCCATCAATTCCAAGGTTTTCAAATTTGTTGCATTTTAATCACAATGGAAATTTTTATACTGTGCTCGGGTAACATAGCATAACATAATTATGTAGCAAAAAGAAAACTTAAATGAGCTGCTAATTCAATAAAAATAATTCTTTTAATTAATTATTGATTATCTTGGTAAATATTCCATTCTATTTCATAAAATTATATTCCGCTATTTAAGATACTCATCTATATTTTTTTTTTTAAATCTTGGAATGAATTACGACACATAACGTATTTCTAAAATTTGTCAAAATTTGGAATTTTTTTGTATCAAGAAGTCAGCTTCTTACTGCATAAATATACTTATTTCATCACTTATTCACCTTCATGTTGTTAATTAAATATATTAAAAAATCGCCAGTTCATGAGAATTATTTTCAACGTCTGTATGTAAGCCAGTAGCCCTGAATTATAGAAAAATCTTCAGAGATCTTAATTTCTTGCAATTAGCATACTAAAGTTCCCTCTCCTTCTTCTTAGTTCCTGTTACTCTGCGTAGGAGCATAGGGCCTCAACGAAAATCGTCCAGCGAGTTCAATTTTTGGCAAAATGTTTTACTTGTTCCCGTGCAGTCCCTTCTGCAGCTGCCTCCTCTTCGATAAGTCGCTTCCATGTTTGCTTGTACGCTTTTTGGGCCGTTGCCGTTGTGTCCAGTCCACTTTCAGCGCCTCACCTTACTTGTTATTGTGATGGTCTTCTAGTTGGCTCTCTTCCAGAGGCACCAGTCATCCGCGAAATCGAGGTCCTCTAGAACTTTTTCGTAGGTTCCACTGTAATCCTTGGCACTGGCTATCCACAGCTCCCCTCATTATTGTATGCAGGACAATAAGAGAAAGCAAGTAGCCTTGCTTCAATCCTGTATGAAGTTGGAAGGATTCGGTCAGTTTTGCTGTATAGTTGAAAGTGCATGTAAACCTATTATTTATTTCTTTGATAATAATGATGAAACTTTGCTGGGACTCAAAAGTGTTCAAGAGCTTAATACATGAAAGCTCTCTTAATCTTGTTGAAAGCCTTCTTAAAGCCCTCAAAAGATATGTATAGCGAGGCCTAGAATTTGATTCACTGTTCAGTGATAATTTGGAGCGCGTTTATTCGATCCACACAGGTTTTGTATTTACTAAAGCCTGTTTGATTCTCTCGTAGTTAGCCTTATTCTATATCTTTCATTCTGTTCAGTACAATTCTTGTAAATTGTAAAAAGCTTGCTGGTAACTGACAATAGAGGTATCTTTCTCCAATTCTTAAAAGTTTATCAAGTACGCCTGCCTTCCTATCGTCAGGCATCCTTTCTTTATCTCACATTTTTATGAAAAGCTTTGCTATTTTTGATGGTAGCTTCTTTGATTGCTGTGATCATTTCAAGCTTAGTAGGGGTCTGATGATCTTGGTTCAAAGTTCTATTCCCCATAGGTCAGTCAAAGACGTCATCGTCGTCAGGGTCATTCGTAGTAAGAAGTTTAAAAAAGTGTTCTCTCTATTCAGCAAGCTGTTCCCTTTCAGAAAATCATAAGCTTCCATTTTTGTTTGGCCTGCTTTGGCTCTATTTTTCTTCGAAAGGTTCTTCATGATATGGTCTTTGATATTTTTTCTTTATGCTGCTTCGGTCAGCTTTGCCTTTCGCGTTTTTTACTGCGTTTCCATGTTTATTTGATCACCAGTCTACAAGATTCCAGTCTTCCACCTTTTGGTACTTTTGCGACTTTGTACCCAATAATTATGTCACTTGCTTTTCTATAAATATCTTTGATCGTAGACCATTTTCTTTTCTATTATCCTTTCTGAAGGCGTATGCATCGAAATGGTTTTTAGCTTTTAGATTATGTGTTTTTTTGTTTCTTCTTTTTTCTTTTTTTTTCAATTGAAATGAAGTAGAATTTTCACTTCATTCTTTCGGTGTTCTGAATCTGAGTATTGTAAAAATAATGAGACGGCCCGGTTTAAAAGTCCTGTCTTACCAGTTTAGCATATTTCCTTGTAATTTAGTCTGGTTAGTAAGAATTAAGATTATCTAGCACAATGGGTATAGAATAAAAGATTTCTAGAGAGGAAAAAGCACCTATTTATGGGATTTTAGAGGATAATAATTTTTAGTTTTAAGGTAATCTAAATTAATTTAGTTAAAAGATTGTCATTTTTTGTTCCAAAGATACAACGGGTTCAACTTAGATATATCACTCAGCTTTAACTTCATATACAATTCCGTAACCATTATTTAACTATTCCTTATGATTTTAGGTTTTGGGAACAATCGTAGTTATTTGTTACGCTACTCCTTACTTCACTCTAGTTATTGTACCTATTGGCGTACTATACATATTTATCCAAAGATACTTTGTAGCAACGTCACGACAAGTCAAACGTCTAGAATCAGTCTCCCGGTCACCAGTTTACTCTCATTTTAGTGAAAGTATTACAGGAGCAACTATTATTCGAGCTTACGGGAGTGAGAAGAGATTCGTAGCAGAATCTGAAAGAAAAATTGAATTTAATCAGATGTGCATTTATCCAAGTATGTTTGCTTATAGATGGTTGGTTGTGCGACTTGAAAGTATAGGAAATTGTATCATTTTGGCATCAGCAGTATTTGCAGTGTTAAGTAGGGATTTAAATGCTGCTACAGTTGGTTTATCTGTTAGTTATGCTTTACAGGTAAGTACGGTGGTTGAAATTAGAATATAGTTAAAAATATGTAACATACGTTTTACATCTATTTAAATTCATTTAACATTATTCGATGTACTTTAAAAAGTAAGGTATGGTTAGTTAAGTAGATTGAGATATTGGAACTTTTGGTACAATGATACTAGAAAACAGTTGTCATCCACCACTACACCAAACACTGTATTTTTGTATTCGACTATCACTAACCATGTTAGTATTATCACGGACGATGTTTGACTAAACCTAGGAATAAAAAATGGATTATTTACACTAAGATTTTAATTTACTTGAGAGTAACCGACCAGTCTCAGACCAGTTTCGGTCAAGTAACCAGTACAGAGAAGAATAGGTTCTTTGCACTTATTTGGACCATTTTTATATTTTATAATTTCAATACTTTCTTATGCACCAAATAATGTAATTTTAATTAACTTTAAACTATCTAATGTTACTAAATGGTAGTGTTCCAGCGCATGTTCAGTAATGATTGATTTTTCTGATCTCTTAAAGGAGCTAAATATTTTTTAAACTTTATTTGGTAATTTGCCGAACATACTTTTCATCACAATCATTAAAACTTATCTGAAATATTCGATTTTTTCCTTTGGTCTTCCTAAGTATTTTTCAAGTTGTCTGATGATCGAGAGACTAACTCCCTTATTAAATGCTTTATTGAGTGTTTTGTCATATTTAAGGTTATACGATTCTGAAATATATTTAGTTCTATTTTACTCACATGTAAAAAAGGCGGAATTATGAATATGCAACCCATACTTCTACGGTTTTATATATTACCTTGCTAATTAAGATTTCATTATAACCATTGGTTAGTTGTAGGCGGGGTACGCGATCGTGCATGTTTGTGCACTGCAGCCTTTTGATTTATTATGCTTCTCTCTCCTGGTTACATGAGTGTCTTCCCTTTATAGTTTATTACCTTTCTTTCAAACCCTTCAGGTTGTAATTTATCGCCACGGTATATATCTCCCAATAGTTTATGTCTCTTCTGAATTCAAGCCTCACGTTCATATACGAGGTGCATACAGTTTTCCTCTTCTTCACGACATTATCTACATGTCGTGGCACCATTGTGGGTACTCATTTTTTGTAACTATTTCCTTACGTGACAGTTGCCAGAGCAATCTTACCACTAGTTTGTTCTGGGCGCTTGTTACACAAAGAACGTCAGTTGTAAATTTCTTTAAGGGGCCGCCAATTACGTCTCTCGCATGCCTTTGGCCAGATGTTGCTAGCCTATCATCTAGATGTTGCCGATATGCCAATCTGTTGATTGTCCTTTTCCCATCTGTTTTGGTATACCAAACGCTGATTCTGGACCCCTGTGTAGTTTTGAAGCTCTGAATCTTACTAATTCATCACCTTCTTCTTTACTTTTTACCCTTGAATGTCCTGGAGCTCACAGTAGTTCCACCATATTGTTCCTGGAGGATAGTTCTAACAGGTCAGGTTTACACTCCATCGTGGAGTTGACCTGATAGGCATCTAAAATCCTTAGAGTATAACCATTAATCCTAGCTTTATTCATAATCCGCCTCCTTCCATTTCTAAATCGTAAATTCATGGTAATGTGACTGAATTTCGAACAAATCTCCGTTGATTTTAAGTCCCTCAAGTGCGTACATAACCTACAAAATTGAAAAAAACAGGCAAAAAAAGTGTTTTTTTTTTTAATTTTTTTTGTACAGGTCGACTAAGTGAACCGATCGGCTTGAAATTTTTAGAAAATGTGCCTTTAATTATAACAAAAATATCCTGAAATTTTGATACAAAAATATTGAATCCAGTGGACACAATTGAATTTGTTATTTAAAATATGAATTGCCCGCTATTTTATGCCATTTGGTCCAGAGTGGATCTTTTTTTTTTTAAAAAAAATTAGGTCTCGACGACGGCAACTTTTCGATGCCATTAAAAGTCTTTTGGAGTCATTTTAACCGTTTTTTTTTTTTATTAATCAAATAACAACAAATGTGTTTTTTCGGTCATTTTGAAAAAAAAAAAATTGTTAACTAAAATGAGTTTTTTAATAAAGGTCTCGTGATTTTTTTATCAGATGTGATAAAAAAATTTCAATTTTTTTCAAAATGACCCAAAAACGCATTTGTTGTTATTTGATAATAATCAATATTTTTGTATCAGCATTTCAGGTTTTTTTTTTTCCATACAAAAGGTATATTTTCTAAAAATTTTATGCCGATCGGTTCACTTAGTCGACCTGTACAATAAAATACAAAAAAAAGGTTTTTGCCTATTTTTCAGTTTTGTAGGTTATGTACGCACTTTAGCGCCTCAAAATTAACGAAGATTAGGAAGAGTTTGGTTTTTTTTTTTGTCTGGATCCGACTTATAAAACCGGAGTTATTCACATTTTAAGCCCAAAAAACGTGTTTTGAAAACTTAAAGAGCACAAGTTTTTCGAGGTCCAGAACTCAGGACAATACTCCTGGTGTTACCCCAGAGAGGACAAAATCATAATATTGCTCTATCTAGACTGTGCAATTCCAAATGCGTTTTTTACTGCACTATAATGCGGGCAATTTAAATTGTAAGGCTTGTGACAAAAAGTTTGTTAGGTCAGAAAAATCAAGTCGTGTTGAACATGTGATTAAACATAATCATATAGTAACATTAGATAAGTTAAAGTTAATTAAAAATGTAAAAAATGTATCTGATAGGAGTATATAGGCACATTCAAGAGTATTGAATTTATAGAATGTAAAAATAGTCTAAATAAGGACAGAGGATCTATTTCCTGCAGTTCTCTTACAGTTGAGTTATATTTTTTAATTATTTATTAATACACGTTAATATCACAAGAAATGTTACTAAAGTCATTGCATTTTTAGTGTTCCGTACGGAACACTTATAAGATCACTTCGGTGTCTGTCTGTCTGTCTGTCTGTCTGTCACACCCGATTTTCTCCGAAACTATTTGACATAGAAAGGTGAAATTTGGTAATAATATAGGAATTGATGGCCTCATCAGAGCCATGTAGTTCTGAGAATTAAATTTTGACTTAAGGTGGTAGTTTTGGGGGGTGAAGTCGGAAGTGAAAAAAAAATTTTTTTACTAGGTCATCGAATGTGGTGTCAAATGAAAGCTTGTGAAAATGCGAGTAAAATATATATATATATATATATATATATATATATATATATATATATATGTAGTAATGGTTTTTCGGGTATCCCGTGTTAGCTTGAAGTCCCTTGATGGACGGTTTCGCTGACGTTTCGATGGAATCTCATCCATCTTTTTCAAAGCGTTGATCACTGGTCGGTGTCTTGGCGTTGAATGTCGAGACTGGCCCTGAGTAAGCCGGTTTTTATGTACTCGGGGGTGTTTCTATTGGTCGGGCGGATCTGGCCAATAGAGGCTCGGCTTTGGCTGCGCGTTGTCGGTCCTGTGGTTCTTTGTAATGTTTGTGTTGGTGAAGTAACATATGGTTGAATTATTGTTTCTCTTGGTTGGACTTGGTACTGGGATAGAATATGTTTCCAAGAATTCGGTAAACGTTGGCTATCATCCCGATTATTTAAGTTGTTGGGCCTCTTTTCTATTTCTATGGCTTCTTTGATTACCCTAGTGGATAGGTTATTACTTTTTTGTAGGGTTCTGGTTTTGTCAAAATCGATTTTGTGGCCGGTATTGTGTGCATGTTTTGTGCTAGAGAAGGGTGGTGGATTTTTGTTTTACGGCGTTTTTGTGCTCGTCTCTTCTGGCACTAATTTTCCTGTTTGTTTGGCCTATGTATGAAAGACCGCAGTCCTGACACGGAATTTCATATACGCCTTGGTCTTCTAAGGCTATAATGTCTTTTGGTGTAGGTAGAATATCTTTAATTTTTTGGTTGGTTGTGTAAATGGTCTCAATTTGGTGTTTTCCTAGAAGTCTTCCTATTTTGTCTGTGATGCCTTTTTTACATATGGGAGAAATGCTTTTGTAGTATATGTCTTTCTTTCCTGTTTGTGTTGTTTATAATAATAAATATATAACACAAACAGGAAAGAAAGACATATACTACAAAAGCATTTCTCCCATATGTAAAAGGCATCACAGACAAAATAGGAAGACTTCTAGGAAAACACCAAATTGAGACCATTTACACAACCAACCAAAAAATTAAAGATATTCTACCTACACCAAAAGACATTATAGCCTTAGAAGACCAAGGCGTATATGAAATTCCGTGTCAGGACTGCGGTCTTTCATACATAGGCCAAAACAAACAGGAAAATTAGTGCCAGAAGAGACGAGCACACAAAAAACGCCGTAAAACAAAAATCCACCACCTCTTCTCTAGCACAACATGCACACAATACCGGCCACAAAATCGATTTTGACAAAACCAGAACCCTACAAAAAAGTAATAACCTATCCACTAGGGTAATCAAAGAAGCCATAGAAATAGAAAAGAGGCCCAACAACTTAAATAATCGGGATGATAGCCAACGTTTACCGAATTCTTGGAAACATATTCTATCCCAGTACCAAGTCCAACCAGAGAAACAATAATTCAACCATATGTTACTTCACCAACACAAACATTACAAAGAACCACAGGACCGACAACGCGCAGCCAAAGCCGAGCCTCTATTGGCCAGATCCGCCCGACCAATAGAAACACCCCCGAGTACATAAAACCGGCTTACTCAGGGCCAGTCTCGACATTCAACGCCAAGACACCGACCAGTGATCAACGCTTTGAAAAAGATGGATGAGATTCCATCGAAACGTCAGCGAAACCGTCCATCAAGGGACTTCAAGCTAACACGGGATACCCGAAAAACCATTACTACATTTCACACCCGTGAGAACATTCGTCAAAACATATATATATATATATATATATATATATATATATATATATATATATATATATATATATATATATATATATATATATATACATATATAATATTATACTTGCGCGCACTTTTCTTTGTATTATTTTTAAAAATTCGCGAAAAATCGCTGTCCCGGGCCTTATCTCGAAAAGTACTTATCAAAAAATTTCGAAAAAAATTCTGGAATATTCTCCACGGGGTGTAGATTGAACGAAAATTATCACGAGTGCATTACCTTTAATAATTTATATGGTATATAAAAAAAAACAAAAATTTCAAGGTCATTAGATTTCAGTAAAGATTGGAAACAAACTTTGTTGAAAACTCATTTGGGGTGTATTTTGTGAAGTCACTGATCATTCTGTAACAAAATTTTTTTTTATTTTAAAAGCAATCAACGTACGGAACACTAATTGCGCAAGTTCAACTTGCACTTGACCGGTTATTTAATTAAATGTTAAAGAATTTAAAAGAGTAACAAACAAATATTTCACAAATGTTGCTGTTATTACATACATACAAATGCTGGTTTTGCCTACTTATTTAATTAGTTAATTTGTCCTAATCGGTATACTGTAGCTTCCTAAATAATAAGTAAATTTAAAAGTCTAGAGAAAAAAAATAATGGAGCAACCTTGAGCTTATTAGATACAAGAAGATGCATACTTTTCATAATAAACTGGAAAGGATTCATAGATTTAAAAAAAATAACTAAATAACGCAATCCCAGGTACAACCCAAATAATATTTTTACCCATGTTACCTAGGTTTCTTTTTCCTGACGTGATTTAAACCAATCAGAACGTTTGAAGGAACCTTAGAAATTATTGACCATTCTTGTTCATTTGGCCAGCACACGCGTTAAGATAGAATAACACAGTGCAATACATAAAATGTTAACCAAATTCTGTCTTCAGTTTCTGGAAGTGCCCACCCAAAGTAGCAAAACCCTATTTGGGTTTTGATAGTTTAGTTCGAGTTTTTTTTTGCCATCATCAATTTTTTTGCTCGAGCTTTGGTTTTGCACGGCTATATTTCGTAAATTATTGGGAATTTCTCAATGCAATCTTCAGAAGAAATGTTCTTCACACCAAAATACACAATTTTTGTGAACATGTCGAGGCCAGATTTTTACTCTTTCGGGTGTTTTTTAGTGCAGAATGCCCGAAAAAAATGCCATTATTTCACATTTCGACCATAACTCACAAACCGTGCATATTTTAGCATAACTGTCTTCGACAAAAATGTTCTCTGCATCAACAAGAGTAACTCTGCTGAACATTGCAATAACCTACAATCGATCCTTATAGTTCTTTTGGCCGTTGTAAGGAATTCGCCACCAAATAGTACATTTCACACCAAAATTTCAGCTTTCATTAGCAAATATTTCTTTTTTTGTGTTAAAGTTGAAAATTCAAAATTTAAAAAAAAAAAAGGCAAAAAACGTGTTTTCAATCGATTTCCATAGCCGCCCCAGAAGTTGATGGTTTTGACCTCTTCGATGGTCGTTCTAATTCATCGTCTGAATCTGTATAATCACCACCTGAGCTCGCGCTGGATAAAATATTTAAGGGCATATCTCTTTCGGTGTGACCTTCATCTTCTTCTTCGGTGCCTTCATCTTCATGTTGGGATATCTTTTGACTCCACCAACATAATTCTGCAAGCAATGCATCCAGCTGTTTTCCTTTGTATCGTTTTTCCAATGGCAATTGTTGTAAGAACTCATCAAGGTGATGGTGCATAAAATGCAATTTTTAATGTCATGGATGAATTTATTTTATGAAAATAAGAGAGTATTGTTTTCACCAATCTCTTCATTTCGTCTAGCTGTACACGATTCTTCCCTAAAACGCCCTCGATTACAGCTTATATTGTGTCCCAGGCTCGCCGGTAATTGTGTGTTTGTAAACTTTTGGCTTTTCATTAATTTTCGAATATCCGGCCCAGTGAGTACACCTGTTTAAAGTGAAAAAAAGCATTAACGAAAAATTAATAGCAATGCGAATAGTGTGAAGTGAACAAAGATAGATATGAAAATATATAAATAGACGACAATACCATTTTTAATTTTGTCAGTGCTGAGTTTTGGAAAGATGTCCTGTAAACAGTCATAGATTTCTTCAGCATCTTGGACGGCCACTTGGATGAATTTCGAAACAATTTCCAATTTTATATGGAGTGGTGGCAGTAATATATCATCGATATTCTTTATTAAAGGTTCATTAAACGAATTTACCCTTTTTTTGTTTTCGGTAGTTTTTTTTTATGACACAGATAATGGTCGATTTTGCTTCGCGAATCCCAATTACAAAGGAAGCAATAGAACTTTGGAAAACCGCCCTTTGCTATCCCACCTTGCAATATGTTCACAACTTTTAGGTCACAGCAAATCTTCCATTTATATTAATCATATTTGATTTCCTTCAATATACTGCCCAATGTTTCATACGTTTCCTTCATATTTGTGCCAAATGCTAACGGAATGGACGGTTGTTTGTTTGTTTTGTGCAACAAAACAGCCTTCAAACTTGAAAAATGGTCGAAAATGTGAAAAAAATGGCATTTTTTTACGGGCTTCCTGCACTAAAAACACCCCGAAAGAGTAAAAATCTGGCCTCGACATGTACACAAAAATTGTGTATTTTAGTGAGGAGAACATTTCGTCTGAAGCTTGCATTGAGAAATTCCCAGTAATTTACGAGAATATAGCCATGCAAAACCAAAGCTCGAGCAAAAAAATTGATGATGGCAAAAATAAAAAAAAAAGTCGAACTAAACTATCAAAACCCAAATAGGGTTTTGCTAGTTTGGGTTGGCACTTCCAGAAACTGACGTCAGAATTTAGTTTACATGCGATGACCTCGAAAATGTTGCACAGTGTAATTATAGTAAGCAAGGAAACACTAAGTGTATAGATAGCCCCAAGGTCTTATTAAATAACTGATTATTTCTTTTAAAATACAGTCTGAGAGCTAATGGTTTGAATATTCGGCGTATTCGTGTTTTTTAGTATGCTGAGTTTTGTATTTTTTTTTTAAACATAATTAATTATTATTTTATATAAGTGTAATGTTGTATTACAGATAACACAAACTCTTAATATGCTGATACGTACAGTCTCATATGTAGAAACAAAACATCGTATGTGTGGAACGTGTTAAGGAATATAGCGAGACTAAGCAGGAAAAACCGTGGGAGATACCAGAAAAGAAACCCAATATAGCGTGGCCTGATAATGGAAATGTTGAATTTAAGGATTATGCTGTTAGGTACAGACCTGGGATAGATTTAGTCTTGAATGGAATTAGTTTTCAAGTACATGGTGGTGAAAAAGTTGGAATCGTTGGGAGGACTGGAGCTGGAAAAAAGTAGTTTAACATTATCATTGTTTAGGTAGGTAATTTTAAGATAGCAGTTTAAAAGTGGCTCTTGGAATTTAGCGATAGTAATTACGGTGGTCCAGAAAGTTGACGTTCGCCGACATTTCAAAAAATATTTTCTACTAGTATAAACTTGTTATATTCTTTGGTACTAATTTGACATTGTGATAATTTTTAGAATTATTGAAGCAGCAAAAGGAAATATTTCTATAGATGGTGTTAATATCTCAGAAATAGGACTTCATGACTTAAGATCTAAACTTACCATAATTCCACAGGATGCTGTTTTTATTCTCTGGAACACTTAGAATGAATCTGGATCCATTTGACAAATATTCTGATGACGAAATCTGGACAGTTATTGAGTTGGCACATTTAAAAGATTTTGTTGCCAGTAAGCAACTACATATAAAGCTATTTTTAGTAACTTTTTGCAAATGATAGTTATATCTTCTTAACACTGAAGGAAAATATTAATTTTTTACACTAGATGTGATTCCAAGTAAAAAGTGCATTTAATAAATTGTGACAACTTACAATTCAGTCAAATAGCTAGTGCTAGCAAATATAATATATAATTATTGTTATGGGACTGTAATCTGAAGCCTGGAAGGGTTTTTAGAGAGTTGAAAGGGTTATGTTATTAGGTTTAAATTTTAGATTACATGGGTACATTTATACACGTATAAAAACGTCGGGTTTGTTTGCGTGACAATAAAATATCTCGGTTAGCATAATCACGACTTTAAGTACCATTTAATAAATGGACATTCTAATCAATTATTTGTCTCTTATTCAGTAAAAAGTAGATTTTGTATGTTTATAGAATTTTCAAATAATTTTTCCATTACAATAAACTTGCATTTTGACAGGAATTTATGATAGTATTGTTTCTATGTAAGAGTAATGTTAACATCATTCGGATCAATTATTCACTAAAATTCTAAAAAAAAAAAATTAAGACTACTCAAGCGGAACGGGCCTATAAATTACTAATCAGTACAGTGACTGTAAGGGATAAGTCGTACATATATATATATATGTATATATATATATATATATATATATATATATATATATATATATATATATATATATTTATATATATATATAATAATTTTAACACTCTCGTATGTGTTTAATAACATAGGCCAACAAAAAAATATCTGTAAACACTTTTTAAACCAATACATCTGTGTTATGTATTTTTTGGGTGCTGAAACCGTATCTGGTATCAGTTTTTTTTATATCACCCACAGATCTCTCACAATATGACATCGATTAAATGTTAAATTAAATTAAATCATGTTAAGATTTTCGTAAGCTTCCTTCGTATGGACTGAATGAGCAACAAGCAGTGAAGCATAAGTATTTCCGTTGTGTAACAGAACACCTTTTCAACTAGTTTTTGACAAGTCTATAAAAAGCCTCCAATCTTTCTTCTTGTACTCGATGCCAAATTCGTTCATTAGACTATCAATATCATGGCAGTAAACCAAATCCTCTTTCTGCTTGAAAACTGAGCAAACTGTTGATCTCTTGTTCTAGAATGATGAATAGATGTTCCAGATTCCAATAAATGTTTTTCTTTCAGCCTAGAACCAAGCAATTCTGCTTTTTCTTAATCAAATCCAAATTTCTCACTAAATTATTTAACTCAGCTTATGTAAACACCTATGGTTTTAAATTTTGAGAGAACATTGAAACTCATCATTATCCGGTCGACTTTCATTAAATTCGGGACTTGACTGTAAAACGTCATTAATAGACTGAGGTGGCTCAGGGACAGGAAGTCTCGGTCCATGTCCTACTGGCCGATTAGCTGAAGTAAAGTTAGGATAGACAATTACTTTCTTATTTTTGGAGTTATATCCAGAAACATCAACGCTGCAAAAATAACGATCTTTTGAATGATTTTCTTTCTCTATCTATACCATGGGTACTTCAAATCTAAAAGCTTTCTTTTTCTTTCTTATACCATTTCCTAAGATCCTCGACACAACGTGACATACTCTGTCAGGAGCCCAACATTTTCTTGATTACCGATTTCTACACCAAATATGCAAAGTATAGTTTTTTTTCAAAGTCAGTAATGTTTGTTTGATGTTTTTTAACTATAAACTCACCACATATATAACAAAAAGTGTTGGGAGAGTTTTTACAACCACGATTAGCCGTACTTTGAGTGTGAATTAAAGCACATGGGTTAAACACTGCAATGCGAGGTTATATTAACTGGAAGAAAACAAATAGCTGTGACATTTATCGAAACTGCCAACCTAATAATATTTGATTTTACTGCCAACCTTATAAAATTCTGATTTATTGCCAACCTAATAATATTCGAATGATAAAAAATAAACTTTTCACATTTTGAATATTAAAATGTGAAAAATTGGTGGGTGATACGACTTTTTATTATTATTTTCGGACTCATCACACCAAAAAACATAGGAATCATGTTAAATTATTAAAAAAGTTTTTTCCATCGTGGGCCTGTGTAATCTATGAAATATATTTTAATTAGCCTTAAATTATCTAATACTACTAGGTGATTATATTCAAGGGCATGTTGAACAGTGCTAGTCTTTTCCAATGTGTCACAGTTATATATATGCTATATGTTAAATATTTTTCAAATTTTGTTTGAATTCACCTTCTAGTTTATCTTATGTACTTTTTGTCTGAATCACTAGTGACCTCATATATTCCACTTTTTTCACGTTGTGTCTTTGGGACTTATAACGATATTTTACAAGTTGTCTAATGACTTATAGACTAACGTGAGGCCTACCTCATAAAATACCTTATTAAGTCCTTATATTTTCGATTATACTATATGGACATATGTTTTATAATTAGTAAGTTAATGTTGAGGCAATCAGTTATCAACAGCTACAAACATGTTAAAAATGTTTTCTTTTTTTAGGTTTGGCAGCTGGTCTGCACCATGTTGTATCGGAAGGTGGAGAAAATCTATCAGTAGGTCAACGTCAACTTATTTGTTTGGCGAGAGCATTGCTGAGAAAGACAAAAATACTAATACTTGATGAAGCTACAGCCGCGGTAGATTTAGAAACAGACGATCTTATTCAAAAGACTATCAGAACGGCATTTTAGTGACTGCACTGTACTTACCATAGCTCATAGACTGAATACTATAATAGATTCCAATAGAGTGTTAATACTGGATAAAGGACAAATTGCAGAATTTGATACCCCCAGTGCATTGTTGGAAAATAAAGAATCGATATTCTTTGGAATGTGCAAAGATGCAGGACTAGCTAGCTAATTTGTAGCTTATAAATTGTATTGCTAGATTTACACCATATTGTCTTTAGTTTAGCTTGTAGTATGTATTTTGAATAAAAGCTCGATACTGCTGAAATGTTGTTTCTGTAAGATAGAAACAAATTGTTAATATTTAATCGATTTTAATTTAGGAGGTAAGGGCTTTTTATTGTATAAAGGATATTATAAGTCTCTTCTCGGTTCTGGTACTTTGTTCATGATATAAGCTGCCCGTAATAGTAACAGAAATAACTCGGAAGCAAGGCAATGTAGTATAAAATTATATTAACAAGGTGGCTTATCAAAGGCAGTATATGAGTTGGTTGCGATATTGAGATGATTTTGCCATTTCCGGACGAATCAGCTGGCGTTGGTGCAGGGACAGGTAAAAGTTTTTGTTTATGATCCGTAGGTGTCATGTGATGCACGGATTGTTAAAAGGATTGATTCATCATTGATGGGTCATAAACGTGCTACCACTAAAGTCACCTTACCGTTGACTGATGTATTACGTTCTCAGGGATCTACAGTACAGAAGTTTTAGTGGAGCTATGCATTTATTTGACTAAGTTAAAGCAAGTAATTATGGATCCGTACTGCACTAATATTATTTAGGTAACATTGTTTCTCGCCACAAACTGTAAAATTTAAAATCTTTAAAGTGATGTCTTCATTACGGAAATCGCTAGCTAAAGTCTATTGGTCATTGAACAAAGACTAGGCAGTTGCTGAGTTCTCTTCCTTCTTTAATTAAAAAGTTCAAAAATTTTCTAATAGAAAATTTTCATTCCTCAAACCTCAAAAAAATACATCATCATGTGGAAGCTGTTTGTGTTTTATAGTATATCTTTTAAAGTTTCTTTATCTGAAGTAAACACAACAAAAACGAAATCTTAAAAATTAATGCTTACTTTTTCCGTTCACATTTGTACCAAAGAAGTAAACTAATTAATAAGACTATTACTTCTGAACATCTTAAAGCACTAAGGGAGAGCTGTGGTCAAGAGGGGGGTGACGAGGGGAACATATGCACCCGTTCCTATGAATGTAGAAAATGAATGAAAACGGATTTTTTTTTATTGGGGGTTCTCTTTTATAAAACATATTCACTCCACAGTCATCGATCTTTAAATTGACAGTTAAGTTTTTACAGTTCCGTTGAAGATAGGAATTCTTCTTGTAGGCCCCCGTCTTAGTCATTTTCAAATTGACAGTAAGTTGTTAGAGTTCCTCTGTAGGTAGGGATTCTCTTTTGTGAAAAATCTTCCCTTGGTTATCGATTTTTGGTTTACTATATTGGAAGAGGTCTAAGCTTTTAGAGTTCCGCTACAAGAAGATTTTATTTTCATCAAAGAATTTTGTTCCATGATTGTCGTTTGACGCCCGTTTGTGTGTAGATTGGCGCCCCTCTCGCTGTAAGTAGTACAGCCTTTAGTATTTCCTTTGTATCTAGAGAGAAGCTCTAAAAGAAAAATATAAGATCTAGCAATTTTTCTGCGAGAAGAAAAAGAACATTTTATTTGATTTCTAATGGATCGATCTTGTAAGTTTTTTTGTACAGTCTTTCTTCTTCTTCTTCTTTTTCAGCCTGTGTTCATCCACTCCTGAATGTAGGCCTTTACCAAAATTTTCCATGCCCTTCTATCCATTGCAACTTGTGTCCAGTTCGTTCCTGCAATCCTTTGGTTGTCCATGGTCCTTTTGGCTTCCATGTTAACAATTTATTAGTCTATCTATTCGGATCTTATCTCGCAATGTGGCCCGCCCATTTCCACTTTTGCCGTGCTATTTTTTCCAATACATCCAGTAATTTGTTCCTTCTCGAATATCTTGGTATCTGATTCGGTCTCTAATGTTTATTCCAAGCAAGGCCCTTTTCATTGCTCTTTGAGTGATGTGGAGTGCCGTAGTTTCTAGACCATAAGTGAGAACAGGCATTATTCAACTATTAAAGACTTTCCTGGTGACTGTCCATCCAAGACTTGTTAATCTGGAGATTTCCGCATCTTGGTTCTCTTTTCCGAATTGCATCTTGTGTCCTAAATATACAGGGTGCCCCATATGTATGGAATAATGATTCCACAGCATTTATTAATTAGTGTATCAAAAAAAGTTTAAATAAAAGTTATAGGGTGTTATACGGCGCACATGCTAACGTTGACAATAAAATGTTGATTGATCGTGATTTTTTTTTGAAATGGAAAGCCCATATTATTTTATTTTTGAATTCTACCAAAAATTCTAGATATTATTTGTCTAACATGACATATGTCTAAATTGAAATGTTTTGAAATTATTGTCATCTGAAATTTAAAATAAAAAAGATAAAAAAATATTAATAAATATTCTAGGTTATTGCTCAAAATGTCTACCGTTAACAGTGAGGCAATGACCCAATCTATCATCAACAGCCTGAACAGAGAAACTGGTGTGATCTGTGCTACTTTAACTGAATTCTTTGTTGTAAATCTTCTACAGTTTCAGGTCAACTTCGGTAAACTTTGGTTTTCAAATGACCCCATAAAAAAATCGAGTAGCGTAAGGTCGGGACTCCTTATAGGCCATTCTACAGCACCTCTTCTGCCTATCAATCGATTAGGAAAAATCGCATCCAAATATCTACTAACATTGATTTCATAGTGAGGAGGTGCACCGTTGTTGATACCACAGATTACTGTTAGGGGTATCCAAATTATTTTCATCGGGAAAAAGATCTACACAAGTTGGAATCACTTGCTCTTGGAGTAATTGTAAATACCGCTGTCCTGTAAGATTTCCATCGATAAAAAAGGGACCAATGATATGACGTCCACAAATCCTTGCCCAGACGTTTTTTTATCTTCTGTGGTCTTTGAGAATGACTGTCGATTATCCAGTGGGGATTCTCAGTAGACCAGTATCGGCAATAATGCCTGTTAACCCTTCCGTTAAGACAAAATGTGGCCTCAGTCAGAAAAAAAACCATATTATGAATTAGATTAGGATCATTATTGATTCGTTCCATCATGACCTCGCAATATTCAACGTGTCTATCCTAGTCATCTTCAGATAATTCTTTCAATAGAATGGTTTGTATGGATGCAATTTTTTTTCATTCAGTATACGACTTACGGTACCTTTACTTATGTTGTGGTCTAGGCAAAGCTGACGAGTGGCTGTATGGGGATTTTCTGTAATTTCCAGTAAAACATCTTTTTTATCATAGCTTGTTTTAATTTTAGGAAAGTTCCTTAATATGACCTGATTGTCTAAATCGTTTTAATGTTTTGCTAACTACGGATTGGGTAATAGGTTCTCGATTCGGATATTCTGCGATAAAGAGAACACACACTTCCTGTTGTGTTCTCCTACGGTTTCCATAACCAACCATCATTAATAAAGTGTTTCTCTCAGTTTCTGTTAAATCTACCACTATGATATTATGCTCAAATTGCAGTTTCACAAAATGCAGCAATAAACGTTTTCGTCATTAAATCATTTTTTGACGCGTTAAGTCGTTATGTTTGATACAAGCCAGCTTAAATTTTTTTTTTAATTTGATCTCTTTATATCCAAATATCAATAATTCCAAAACAGTTCAATTAGACAAATAATATCTAGAAATTTTAGTAGGACTCAAAAATAAAATAACATACGTGGCTTTCCATTTAAAAAAAAATTAAGATGGCATAATTTCTTCGAACTGATAGTTCAAAACATTTTGTTATCAACGTCAGCATATGCGCCGTATAACACCCTATAACTTTTATTTAAACATTTTTTCGATACACTGATTAATAAATGCTG
>JAHKBH010002939.1:107500-113540 GCA_019049505.1 Pachyrhynchus sulphureomaculatus
TTATTGGTTCTTTCTGGCTGGCAATAAATAAATAAATCTCATGATACCATAAAAGAATGAAGAGGGAAGCGGTATATATATATACCATATATATATATATATATATATATTATATATATATATATATATATATTATATATGTATATATATATATATATATATATATATATATATATATATATATATATATATATATATATATATATACATATGGTGTTAGGGATCAAACGAATACGGCAAAAAGTAAAGAGGCTCGGTAATTACAGAAATTTCGTCAACCGACTACATTTGACGGTAAAGCTGATGAACGACGGTAGACGATAACACTACCTAACGATGGTAACGCTAATTGACGATAATCAAGGATAACATTAGCTGTCTACGGCAAAAGAATATCTGAAAGCCGCACTTTTCTTTTAACCCATTATAACACCTACAAACTAAATCACTAAAAATTATCACACATCTTCTATAAGAAAGTGTTGTAATAAAGAGTTTTTATTTTTACATAAAAAAAATTCAATATCCTCTACAATTTAATTCTGGGTACCGTCACATACTTTTCTTTCAGGTTAAAATGATTTTTATAATATGCACACATCTAAATGCTAACTGAGGACAATCAGAAGTTTTAAACACTTTTATAAACAGATCTTTGAGAATTTTTCAATGGCGCTATTCTTGTACGATTTAGGGAATTATGTGCAGCATCTGTGCTGTAGCATTAAAATCTATTTAGAGAAGACCACGAACTAAAACAAACACACTGTGTATGATTCATTCTATTCTTAATATTGAAATTATTTAATCGATTGCAGTAACTTTCCACAGCTGTTAAATAAGTATATTTTAGGTGTTTAGTTGGACGACCTTCATTTTAGTGGGAGTTTTATTTTACAAGTATAAATATTATTATATTATCTTTAACCTAAAAGTAATTATGCCAAGTTTATTTAAATAATATACATATTTGTCTATCATAGGTACGAGGATTAATATATAGGGTCGGCTAGGAAGATGGAACGGGGATATGAAGTACTCGATACATTTTGTGGCTCACCATTTTTGGGTAAGTGTTTAAAAAAAAACATCTCTGATTTTTAATTGAAATTTGCTTTTCTGTAATATTTAGTAAAGCTAATTAGTCATACACTTAGTGGTCAGCTTAATAAAGCGTTTAGTAGCAGCTGTTAGAAGTGACAAAAGTTTTGCTCCCAGTTAGATGTTTAATTCAAATAAATTTAATATAATATATATATATATATATATATATATATATATATATAAGGATATATATATGTAATTTAACTTAATACTACTTACTTTTAAAGTAACAGGTATTATAATTAGATCCATTTTCAGCATCGTGTTTTAATAAGCCAAAATTGCTGTTATACCTTGTAGGATATGAAAAAAAGTATGCGGTTTTATGTATTTATTTTTTGTTATAAACATAAAGAATGTTGAGGTGAGTTTTGTGTACATATATATATATATATATATATATATATATATATATATATATCTATATATATATATAATATATATATATATACGAGGCTGGTTTGAAAAGTCCGTGCAAAAATAAAAACTACTTATGTGTTTGGGGTAACCTTTTTTATTTTTCGACATAGTCTCCTTTTAAGCGTATACACTTCGTCCAACGATGTTCTAGTTTGTTGATCCCTTCCGAATAATAGGATTTGTCCAAGTCTGCAAAATATCCATTAGTGTCTGCAATCACCTCCTCGTTTGAATAAAATCTTTATCCCGCCAGCCACTTCTTCAAATTGGGGAACAAATAGTAGTCCGAGGGAGCCAAGTCCTGGAGAATAGGGGGGATGTGAAACGAAAGTTGGAATCCTATTTCCATTAATTTTGCGACCACAACTGCTGAGGTGTGTGCTGGTGCGTTGTCGTGATGGAAAAGGACTTTCTTGTGGGCCAATCGCGGGCGTTTTTCTTGCAGCTCGGTTTTCAAACGGTCCAATAACGATGAATAATATTCACCTGTAATAGTTTTACCCTTTTCCAGATAGTCGATGAGGATTATCTCTTGCGAATCCCAAAAGACAGTCGCCATAACCTTTCCGGCCGAAGGAACGGTCTTCGCCTTTTTGGTGCAGATTCCCCTTGATAACCCATTGTTTAGATTGTTGTTTTGGTCTCAGGAGTATAGTAATGTTTCCATGTTTCATCCACAGTGACGAAACGACGCTTAAAGTCCTCCGGATTCTTCTGGAACAGCTGCAAACCATCCTTGCAACACTTCACACGATTCCGTTTTTGGTCAAGCGTGAGCAATCGCGGCACCCATCTTGCGGATAGCTTTCTCATGTCCAAATGTTTATGCAAAATATTATGTACCCGTTCAGTCGAGATGCCCCACAGCACTAGCAATCTCACGCACCTTAACTTCTTCTGTCATCCATCACATATCATGGATTTGATCAATGATTTCTGGAGTCGTAACCTCCACAGGCCGTCCAGAACGTTCAGCGTCCTCTTATGCCCATATGGCCAGTCCCGAAAATTTTGAAACCACTTATAAACTGTTCTAATCGAAGGTGCAGAGTCACCATAATGTTTATCAAGCTTCTCTTTAGTCTCCTGAGGCGTTTTGCCTTTCATAAAGTAATGTTTAATCACCACCCGAAATTCTTTTTTGTCCATTTCTTGAAAACCACTCGACTTCCTTGATTCACACGAATGCCAAACACAAAAGAAATAGACCAATATGGCTGAAACTTGGTGTGCGTTCATTCAAGAGATGCTAATAACTAAACATGACTTCGATACGCGCCGGTGGTGCCATCTCTCGGACTTTGCACGGACTTTTCAAACCAGCCTCGTATATATATAAATATATATATATATATATATATATATATATATATCTATATATACCTTTTACAATGGTGGTTGTTTAAGCATTAAAACGAAGTTGTGAAACATAATTTGCAATTAAACCCTCCTTTTTAACACCGTAAACCAAAAACGTAAACACGATTGGAAGAAAACTTTCAAATAATCTTTCTTACAAATTGAGCGCTTGAGCTCTGCAAAAAGTATGTATATTTTAAAAAAAATATTTTAAAGGTTATTAAGTGAATAATTCAAAGGAATAGCGATTATATATAATTTTAATGTACTTTAAATTATAAGAAAACAATTTTTTTTTTAAACATGTTTTAAATGTTAACATTATTTTTATCGGTGTTAAATGCGGACCACTGATGAAACCTATGGCGACTCCTTGTCTGGCAGATAACTTTTCAAGAAATAATCCATTCTGGCAAAAATAAAAATTAGACTTGTAAAATAATGTAGTAGTTAAAAACTGTCCAAGGGGTTTTTTCAAAAATATAAATAGTTTACGGTTTTCAGACTTTAATATGCAATTTCCGACCAAACATTGTGTTTAAATTATTTATAAAAAAATAGACCACGCCCCTCTGGTCCCACCAAACACAGAGCATCGTCTTTCTGCCCAAAGCGATTCGGTCTTGCGGTCGATGTGAATGGTGTGCCTGGGTCTACCCATGATTTTTTTTGCTCTTGGGATTCTCAAAACTAAATCCACTTTTCATTCCCCTGTAGCTATCAAGGCGATGCAAAAAACGACTTCCTTTTTTGTAACCGAGCGAACAAAATGTCACACGTGGTTTTTGCGCTTTTCCATTTGCCTGTCGTTTCAAACTCATGTGGGTACCATCTACCGGTCTCCTGAATCTTTTCCCATCTCTCGTAGCCGATTGCAAACAGCTTGTTGACCAACGCCCCAATTTGCTCAGCGTGATTATGAAAAAACCTCGGCAGTTTTTGTAGAAAAGTAGTTATAAAGATTTTTTTAAGAAATAATTGAAATTGACCGCGTAAGACAGTGTCTGAAGACAGGTAGCGGCACCAATCCGACATCAAAGGTTACATTTAATGCTATAACTTTGTAGTCGAATGGAATTTTTTTTAAAATTTTATTTTGAATAATTCTTAGACGGTATAGAAAATACAACATCCGTAAAAAAACAATCGAACTCTTTTGAGATCCGAGGTGAAATGTACACCTTAAAAAAGCCTTTTCTTACAGTGACTTTAATTAGTTTAAAATACGGGGGGGCCCAACACAATAAAAAAAGTCGACGAGCGCGTGATGAAGAATTTCCAAAAGAAAACGTATTCTTAAAATGACGCTTTTTAAGCCTTAATTTGTAGCAAAAGAATGAAAAAGAAAATATTACTAGGGGGGAAAAAGAAAAAAGCTTCCATTCAGTCATATTTTACAAGCTGAAACTCTGAACTCAAAGGAAAATGATTATTTGAGAGCGAGAAAGCTCTTCCAAACAGAGCCTCTGTTATATTGACACTTTACAAGCTTCAACCTTTACTAATCAGGATGCAAAAATGAAATAATCATTAGTGAAGGGAAATACCTCAAAATATCCTCTCTTATAATGGATTTCACAAGCTAAAATCTTTATCACCGATAGTGGAAAGAGAATCGATTACCGAAAATAAAGGAATTTTTTAAAAAAGACCGCTCATAAGATGATAATTTAGAAGTAGAAGAATCGAGGAAAAAAGGAGCACAATTATAAAGCGAAAAAACCTTATCTACTGACTCCCATAGACGCAGAAAGACCCAGTTTCTACGGAGTCCTCTTGCTAAATTCCACCGGGGGACCCCCACCCCCCACCCCGCCTACTTCTCCCTGACCAAAAATTTGACAACGATACGATTATTTACAAGTTAGAAGATGTAATGGGAACATATTCATGATTTCTTTCTATCACAATAATTCAAAAATTTTATATGCCAAATAAAAACAATTAATTTAGTGTATATTTATGTTTTGGAATTTTTGTTCATATGGATGGAGTTCAGTCACAAAATTCCTTTTTCTGTAAACTTAGATGAGTCCCTATTTTGCTCATTTTCATATCACGAGCGCCATGTGTAAAATGTAACTTGTAATAATGTAAATTAATCTTTGCCTTTCCAGGTATGAATCAAACCTGACTAATTGTTCAAACAAAACATTTGGGCAATATTATTTAAATTTACTTTTCATTCTTGCTCGCCTTTTATTTATTGGACGCAATATAATAACTTTATCTGGTTAAGTCGTCAGCATAGTTGGCTAAACAAAACAGTATTATATTTTTGAAAATTTCTCAATAGTAAGACAATCTTCAACCTACTAGTGAACAACATACATTTGACAATATTTGGTTTTGTCAGATCTGATGTCATTGTGCATCATTTTTTGTCTAATGCTATGACAAGGCCATTCGTTATTAATATTGACAATGACGAACCAGGGATATACAGTGGCGTACTGATACAGCAATGTAAACGAAAATGATGAAGTATAAATATGTACATAAAAAATATTATAATTGTAAAGTTCAATAATCAATATTGCTAATGTGAAAAGTAGTGGGGCTAAGATTAAACGCCAGTAATAAAGCTATATCCATCACAGCAGTACATAAGCCTCTTTTAATAAACGTTAATTGTTTAGCTTAGAGTTTTCTAATTTTCTTAAAAGTGGGTTTTTTCGGAAGCTGAACTTGGTTGGCTTAAATATAATATCCTTAATGCGATCTCGAAGGTCCATCATGAATATTTAAATATCATATAAGAATATGGGTTCAGGTGTATATCAATAAAAACATGAGTACAAATCAATACAATCTTTATTCGAAGTACTTTTCACCTTATCAGTTCCGTAGTCTCGATAGTGTTAAAACTCAAGAAGAACTAATCACTATCCCACAATTTTAAAAGTCAGTCTAGAAAAAAACAAAGTTGTTAAAAATATAAAAGAGTTTATCTCATAAAGAATTAAAAGAAATGCTCTCAAATATTCATATTAATAATTAAAAGTAAAGAGACTTAATACAAACATATATTTTAGATAATCTAGGTCGTAAATTTTAAATGAATATAATAAAATTGAACAACAACCCTGTAAGATAGATGAAATATTGAATAAACGCTATATTACTTTGACAGAAATGCAAATAATTTAATTCAAAT
>JAHKBH010002940.1:0-44035 GCA_019049505.1 Pachyrhynchus sulphureomaculatus
CAATAAGCGGTGAGAATGGTCTAAATATGCAAATGCATATGAAAATATGCAAATGCATATAATCCAGTCTCTACATATAAAACAATCATTTTCATTCATTTGACCTAAGTTTTTTTGTTTAAGGACTCTCACTTCTGACAACGCAACATCCGTTGTTTATTATTATCCAGACAGAGACAAGAGCGTAACAATTGAGGCTGGAAATACTAACCTGACATCTATGGCTTACATAGGAACTTACGAAATCCTTAAACAGAAAGTAGAGTTTAAATTGGGTGGTACTTATACTGTCCTAATTAATCAGGTGAGTAATTCTGATGCATATGTCGTATAGAGATTTTTACAGATGAAAAAAATGGAAATATAAATTAAATAAATGTTACTGTATACACTGGTGAGCAAAAATATCGACTCGAACTATTTGGCGTCATGCAACGCGGATTCTAGAATTTATGTTCATATGTTTTTACGAATTTTAGTATCATTTGAAAGCCCATTCTCTGTTTTTTCTAATGATACCAAATTCCATTAGTATACCTCACAGTTTTGTAATGATTAAAATAATTGAAAGGGGAAACAAGGAAAACAAGGATTGAAAATAGGGGTAAGAGAAAAAAAAATTAAACAAATTTTAAGTTAACAATTACACATGTCTGTAACAAAAATAACTGTCTGGATGTTTTCAACTGATTTCTATGGATTTAGGTGTTCTGAAAACTAAAAAATACTCAAAAAATTCCAGAACGTCAGGTTATTTTGCAAAACGCAAAATTTTATTATAAAGAAGGGTTTTTTTGGGCTAACTTGAAGTCATAAATAAATAGGTACAATTATATTTTGATTACTGTTTTTTAAATGTATACAGGCCATAACTATCATTTCTTTCTAAATAAAGAACGTCCTGTGGGAGCTAAATTAACAAACATAAACGTTTTTTAACCAGAACGTGCGCGCTCCGATAGTGTAGAAAGTGGCGCGGTACAATTACGTGTTAACTCGTCATTGTTTTATAGATCTTGGTTCAATATAGTGCAATGTCATCTATGCGGAAGTGTGTGAATTCGTCTTCTGACAGTTTCTGTTACATTTGTGGCGAATTAAATTAATACCATTAAATTAATTTAATGGAACCATATTAAAGCAACAACTTAATATTATGGACTTTGGAAAAAAAGTATACTTCACGTATTTTGGCTTAAAACTTGGAGATCAGGATAAAGTTTGTGCACCTCATAAAGTCTGCAAACGATGTGTTGAAGACCTTCGAAATTGGTTTAAGGGCAAGAAAAAAGCTTTCCGATATGCGATTCCTATGGTATGGCGCGAACAAAAGAACCATAGTGATGATTGTTACTTTTGTTGGTGTAATGTGAAAGGGTATAATTCAAAATGGAAGCAGTCCATTTAATACCCCAATCTGCAATCAGCTATTCGTCCCATCCCTCATGGAACCGAAATACCAGTGCCCAAGGCCCCTGCTACCTTGGAAGGGATTCCAATTTCTTACGAAAATGGTGCTGTACCTGAACCCGATGACAAGTCAAGTTTTCAATTTGAAGATGACAGCAGTCCGAAATTGTTTTCCCAGGGCGCGCTAAATTATTTGGTAAGAGACTTGAATCTTCCAAAAAACGCTGCTGAGTTGCTTGGATCAAGGCTCAAAAGCAGGAACTTACTTTTGCCGGGAGTGTCTTCCTCCTGGTTTAGATATCTTGAGAAGCAGTTCACTTCCTACTTTGCCAAAGAGGACGAGTTGGTTTATTGTACCAATATTGAAGGTTTGATGGATACATTTAAGATCACATACGACCCAGCACAGTGGCGTATTTTCATAGATTCTTCAAAAAAGAAGCCTTTTAAAGCAGTTCTGCTTCACAATGGCGGTTTCTATGCTTCCATTCCTGTCGGTCATTCCATACACCTCAAGGAAACCTACAAGAACTTGGAATTGGTTCTTTGCAAATTAAAATATAAAGACCACGGTTGGCAAGTGTGCGGTGATTTAAAAATCTTGGGCATGTTGCTCGGACAACAATCTGGGTTTACCAAATTCCCTTGCTTTTTGTGTCTACGGGATAGTAGAGACCGAGCAAATCACTGGACCAAAAAGTGTTGGCCTCCGAGGGAGTTTAAAGTTGACGAAAAGAACGTCCTGCATGAAACTTTGGTGCCTCCTCATAAAGTTCTTCTACCACCGCTTCACATAAAGCTGGGATTGATGAAGCAATTTGTAAAGTCACTTCCAAGAGATGGAAATTGCTTCAAATACTTAATATCAAAGTTTCCAGGCCTTTTGGAGGCAAAGTTGAAGGAAGGTGTTTTCGTTTGGACCAGATATTAGACGGCTTATGGCTGATCCACAATTCATCACAACCATGACGGATCCTCAAAGAGAAGGGTGGATTGCCTTTAAAGAGGTCATAGAGAAATTTTTAGGCAACAACAAAGACCCTAACTACAAACAAATCGTCAAAAAGAATGTTAAAAGCATTTCAAGCTTTAGGTTGCCTAATGAGTTTAAAAGTACATTTTCTTCATTCCCACCTCGACTACTTTCCAGAAAAATTTAGGAGATCTAAGTGAAGAGCAAGGTGAACGATTTCACCAAGATATTAAGGAGATGGAAAAAAGATACCAGGGAAGCTCCATCTTCTCAATGATGGCAGACTACTGTTGGACGCTTCAGAGAGACCTTCCAGATGCTTCCTACAAGCGAAAATGTACCAAAAGGAGTCTCACTGGGAAAAAGAAATGTGTTTAGTGCTTACTAATGAATGTATTTTAGATAAAAAAAATAAGTTTTGTTACGCAATTATAAATTTTAAAAAAATTTTTTAGTCATTTATCTTTTATTTTAAGATGATAACTTGTTTAACATAGATACCTACATTGTCAGAAAACGTGACGTTCTGTAACAAAATCAAAGTCATTTTCGTATTCAGTACACCCAAAAACATAAGAATTACGCAAAAAACCAAAACAGCTCTCAATTTTTTTTTTTCTTGCAGACTTGTGTTATCGATAAAAACCAAAATTAATATTTTGTATTACCCCCCTCCCCCAGCCCTTATTACCGCTTCCAGCCGGTTTTTCATGGAGCGAGTAAGCTTTTTTTACCACTCTCTGTGGGATTCTTCCCCACTCTTCCGCCATCGTATCCTTTAAGTCCCTCGGCGATGCAGGAGTTGGAGTTTGAAACAGTAGAAAAATCAGCATTCTGAAGATACCAAAAATAATACCACTGTTCGAAAATTAAATTCAAGGACCGATGTTAAATAAAACGAAATCGTTTGAGTCCATTCTTTTGCTCGCCAGTGTATATACAGTCAGTCCATAAACCACCTGCTTTCTATACTAATTTTCTGTTATGTTTAACTAATTAATTGGAACTATGAGAAGGCATGTTTAAATTAATATCTGAAACGTAACCGAATAAACCACTTTTTAACAATCTTCCGAATTTAACATGTTTTTTTAGAAAAAATCCGCATTTCATACTATATATATATATATATATTATATATATATATATATATATATATATATATATATATATATATATATATATATATATATACAGTAATACCCCGCTTAGCGCGACCCCGTTACGCGCGGTTTCACTATAACGCGAATTTCAAATTTCGCGCTCATGTAGTCATTAACTTCTCTATGGTCGCGGGGGGATCCCCGCTTTCTCTGAATATTCTCTTTGAAGAATTGGGAATTCCCTGTCCTTCGACTTTGTTCTATGGGGATTTCCTCGTTCGTTTCGTGTGTTCATTTGTTCCGTAATGTTAGTTCGGTCGGCTGGCAGTTTTGTTTTAATATTTATTGGAGATACATACATACATAATTTAACCCTACGTTAAAAATGCCGCCTGTAAAGAAAAAAGAGCGTAAAAGCGTCACTTTGGAATTGAAGATGAAAGTGTTAAGAAGAATGGAAAATGGAGGCAAAGCAACAATTGTTGGGAGAGATTTTGGACTCTCAGAATCGACTGTGAGAACGATTTATAAAAATCGGGAAAAAATTAAAATCTCCAGCGAAGGTTCAACACCTATAAGTGCAACAAAACTTTCTCGTTCGAGATCATCTATCTTAGAAAGAATGGAGAAATTACTGTCAGTCTGGATCGAAGATTTGAATAAGAAGAACACACCACTAAGTCAAGATCTCATATGCACAAAAGCAAAATCTTTGTATGAGATGCTGAAAACAAAAGAAGGAGAAGGGAGTGCCACTCCGACTTTTGCTGCCAGCAGAGGCTGGTTCCATCGGTTCAAGCAGCGTTCTAATCTTCACAATATCCACATAACAGGCGAGGCGGCCAGCGCGGACATTCAAGCTGCAGCTGAGTTTCCAGACAAGTTTCAAGACTTCGTTAGACGAGAGAAAAATTCCTGCTTGTCTCATCTTCAATGTTGATGAGACCGCACTTTACTGGAAAAAAATGCCATCTCGAACATTCATTTCTAAGGAAGAACGTCAAGCCAGTGGTTTCAAAGCTGCGAAAGATCGACTAACACTTCTGCTGGGTGGTAATGCCACTGGTGATTTCAAACTGAAACCTTTACTAGTGTACCATTCAGAAACACCCCGTGCAATGCGAGGCACAGACAAGACAAGTCTACCAGTTGTGTGGCGATCAAACAGAAAGGCGTGGGTTACACGGGAAATTTTTCAAGAATGGTATTCTAATAGTTTTTGCCCATCAGTCAAATCATACTGTGACAGAAATGGGCTTGAACCTAAAGTTATATTACTCTTAGACAATGCCCCAGGACATCCAACCTCACTTGATACGCCCAGAGACTTAAAAGTGTACGTAAAGTTCCTTCCACCAAACACTACGTCAATATTACAACCTATGGACCAGGGAGCAATAGCAAACTTCAAAGCTTATTACCATCGCCGCACTTTTAGCCAACTAATTCATGAAACTGACGGGGAAGGAAGACAGTCTATGCGAGAGTGGTGGAAATCATACAACATTATGAAGTCTATTCACAACATAGAAGAGGCTTGGAAGGAAGTTAAAATGAGTTGTATGAATGGGGTGTGGCGTAATCTTTGGCCAGATGTAGTGGAAGCACCTAGAAGAATTGTCCAGATGCAGAGACAAGTGCTTGAAGACATTGCTGCAATGATTGAGGGGTCTGAACTTGAAGATGTCACGGTAGAAGATCTCGTAGAACTTGTAGCAACGCACGACGATCCTATTAGCAATGAAGATCTGATCGAGTTACAGAATAATCCTATCTACGATGAGGAAGAACAAGTAGAAGAGAAAGTTTTATCTTCAGGGGAAATACAAAATGCACTTTCAAAAATTTATTCAGGTTTGGACATATTGCAGAGTATAGACAATAATGATGACCGTGTCTTGACCGTGTGTCAAACAATTAAAAACAGTGTTGGGTGTTATGAACGTATTTTACAAGAACGTAAACAAAACGTTACCCAAAAGACAATAGATGTATTTTTCCGTAAAAAATAAGAGTATGTATTGCATAAAGTGTTCTTAGAATTAAAGTGATTGATTAAAATGATTTGTATTTTTTTGTATTAAATTTTGACTATGTTTAATCATAAACCTCGATATACGCGAATTTCAGTTAACGCGATTTTTTTCGGAACGTATCCCTCGCGTAAAGCGGGGGTATTACTGTATATATATATATATTATATATATATATATATATATATATATATATATATATATATAAGATCTTATATATATGTTTTAGGACGCACAAACTGTACGAGCAATTACAGTGACGAATCCAAACAGTGTCCATATTTTATGGCTACTACCACAGTACATCATCATTACAGCAGCAGAAATTATGTTCTCCATTACGGGATTGGAGTTTTCCTACTCGCAGGCACCGATATCCATGAAATCAGTACTACAGGCATGTTTCCTATTGACCACCGCTTTTGGTAACCTAATTATTGTTTTGATTGAATCGGCAAAAATATTTTCAAAACAGGTATGTATCTTTCTCTATCACCTTCTCTTTGCAGAAAAAAAATGTGCTATTCTATCTAGACTATTTCTCTTTATTTTTTTAACATGAAAACGTTGCTATATCTAAATAGGGGACGCTAATGAGCCCCTTAGGACCTAAACCCTTTTTAGCACTCCTCTGTAATATCGTCGATACAACGATTACAAATCTGCTGAGCAACAAGTCATTCAAAGATTGGAACGTGGCATCGGGTTTGAAACAAAACGAGAGTCACATAAGGCGACCTAGCCCTGAATCCACCTGAAATTAAGCAGGAGAAACCTGAAGATGGTAACAGGAATCCTTACAGCACACTGCCACCTGAAAAGACACTGCAACTAATTATGTCTTGTTAGGTAACATGAGGGCTTGACGAACTCATCTGGGATATCTAATAAATCTGGACTAGGAGTACACGAGGGCCTATTGATAAGAGCCTAACATGAAGAAGAATAAGGAAATCTTGAAAATAAAAATTATTTATTCAACATGATCTCCTTTCAACTTTATACTCCTTGCCCCAAGGCTTCTTACTGTCTCCTGTTCTCTTTCGGATTTACATTATTTATTTTTTTTTTTTTTATGGGTCTAGCACACGTGCTTCAGGGAAGTCCCTAAAGCGCTATAGGAGCGACACGTGTGTGCGGAGAAAGCGATTCACGTTGTTCTTGAATCGCTGTAGATTGTACTCGGTGAAAAACACAGTCCTGGGCAAATTATTCCAAAAGGATGATGTTCTCCATATAAAAGACTGTTTGAGAAGCGTTTTTTGTACGAGGAGTAACAAGCTGATCCTCATACGGATGTGAAGAATTAGTGCGACGTGTACTTCTAAGATGCACCGCTCTGGGAGGAATTAAGCGGGCCACATCCTTCGAACACTTTCCATGAAAGTACTTGTAGAATAGGCTCAAGTCGCCAACCGTTCTTCGATGTTCCAGCAAATCAAGGCCGACGGTCAGTTCCGGGTCTCCAATCAGACGAACAGCTCTTCTCTGAATAGAATCCAGCAAATGCAGTGTATGTTTGGGAGCGGAGCTCCAAACATGGGAGCAGTATTCCATAGTTGGTCGAATTTGAGCTTCGTAAAGAATTAACAGTTGTTGTGGAGTGTAAAGCTTTCTGGTTCGAAATAATATTCCCAACTTTTGAGAAGCTCTCCTTGCTATGCCTGCAACATGTTCATGCCAGGACATATTTGCTCCCAAGTTAACGCCCAACAAATTGAGTGACGATGTTAGAGGAATGGAGTGCCCCGGCATAACTATGTCGAGTTCAGAAATCCGTCGACTGCCACTCGTAAAGAACGCTCTCTGAGGAAACCTGAACTAACCTGAACAAAACAGAACATAAGAACGTAGCTTAGCCAACAGCCCATCGTGCCAAACACGGTCGAATGCCTTGGATATGTCAAGAGCAACCGCTCGAGATTCTCCAAAGGGTTCAATTGCATTGTTCCAAACATGTGTTACATCAGTCAGAAGATCTCCTGTTGATCTATTTTTACAAAAGCCATATTGGTGATCGCTAATAATGTTGAATCCTTCAAGATATTTTAGAAGATGCTGATTAATACCCTTTTCCATGACTTTCGATATTATTGAAAGCAGTGCGATTGGTCGGTTAGTTATTTGGCAAGGTCTTCTTGCCTTTTTTAGGTATCGGCTGAACTGTAGCACATTTCCAGCAGGAAGAAAATATTCCCTTTCTGTAAGATAAGTTGAAAAGTCTACAGAAAACTGGTGTTAGTTCCCTCGCACAGTTTTTAAGAACTATGGCAGGTATTCCGTCAGCGCCAGAAGCCTTTTTGGTGTCTAGCTTCATTAGAATACGCTTTATGATACGCAGTCTGAAGACAACATCGGGTATACTTGACTGCACTATAGGAATAGTAGGTGGTGTTTTTCCCTGGAAATCAACAGTAGAATGTGAAGCAAAGAGTTCAGCCAACAAGTTCGCTTTCTCAACAGGTTCTGGCCGTGTGAGTGGTGGTATGGTGGATTTGGTGAAATTTTGACTAACTGCCTTAGCGACCGACCAAAAGGACCTTGAATTGTAGGGACAAGCGAGAAGTTTGTTTCTAATCCGTTGATTGTGTACCTCCTTGGTTTCGTCGATAATTTCTTTGCATCTGTTCCTGGCACGAACAAATGTGTTTACGATTTATGGGATTTTCACGCCATTGTCGGTATGCAAGATGTTTAGAAGCAACAGCTTCTTTACATTTTCGGTCAAACCAAGGCTTGCCGTTGGAAGGGCATTTATTCGAAAAAGGGATGTAAACCTCCATACGGCCAAAATAACATCGGAGCGCGATCTAGCGATCTAGTTTTTGACTAACCTTGACCTCTCTTCGTTTCAGTCAAACGACTTTTTCCTCTACACCGGTCTTATGGTAGTGGACATGTTGCTCTTCATGTGGTTGGCCATCAGATACAGGTACGTGGCGCTGGAAGACCACGCGGCAGAAGAAATGGAACAACCGAAAAAGAAGAAACTCTCAAACGTTATAGACAATCCAGGATTTAATAAGGACAACTAACACTGGGTGTGACGTTTAAATTAATGTTGTTCTTGTTGAAAATGCTTATTTGTTTATGGGAGCTTTAATATTTTTTATGTGTTTCCTAGATATAAGAAAAAATTTACCTTCGGAAATTAATTTAGCAAAATGCTTAAAAAATATTTTTTTTGATGTCTGGGAATTTACATTTTTGTAAGTTTTTTTGTAATTTTTGAAACAAATCTGTATAGCGATAAGGACGAAAGTTATTAGTTTTGGTATACACGGTGCGTTTAAAAAGTTCCGAGACTATTATGACAATACGCCGGCTCATTTCTTGCCTCCCTATTGGTCGAATCTGGCCTCGGCCGCATATAGAGAGGTGTCTTTCTGTCAAATCTTTCTCTAGGGACTCCTGACTAGTTTAAAATGCACATAGTACCAAAATACCTTGGTTCTACTTAGGTAATCAGCTGCGCAGCCATTAATATCGTAAAACTGCAATTTAGCCACATTAAAAACATGTATATTACCCACAAGTAGCTCTGATTTAAGGAATCGTG
The DNA here is from genome assembly GCA_019049505.1 of Pachyrhynchus sulphureomaculatus. Classification (NCBI taxonomy): domain Eukaryota; kingdom Metazoa; phylum Arthropoda; class Insecta; order Coleoptera; family Curculionidae; genus Pachyrhynchus; species Pachyrhynchus sulphureomaculatus. The sequence goes on from JAHKBH010002940.1 coordinate 9,079, forward strand.
GCAACAAACACAATATCATGAACTCTAAACGCTTGCTGAGAGGGATAAAGCCAAGTAATCCCATTGGTTGTAGATCGATAGCATCGTTGGTTTCTTCTTGCAGCTATAGTACGAAATCTTTTTAAACGCACTGGGTATTTTACGAGCAACGTTCAAAATTCTGTCGTTCTATACGCTGGTATTTTCAAGTTAAAGTGGCGACATAAGGGCGTCAGAATATTATTATTTGCTTAAAATTTTATAATATTTTTGACAAATCCTATATTTTTTTGTCTTTTGCACCTTCTGTATATTTTTCAAAAAGTTTTTTCTTAATGCATCAACGTTTGGAAAACTACGATTCTGAAATAGTTTACGAGAGTCGTCTGATATGGTAACCAGTAAGAAGAAGTGTACTTTTTCTAGAATTGTTATTTTATTTTTACCAACGTAGTCTCCTTTAGCTCCACCATCCTCCTTCCAGCGATGTTCTAGTCGTTTTATTCCCCTGGAAAAGTAGTTAATGTCGAAACCTACAAAATGTTCCTCATTCGAAGCGTCCTATCCCAACGAGAATTTCTATCTGCCCAGACAGCCTTTGAAAACAGCAAATAAAGAAATCTCGTGAATAGAATGGATGTGTAAATAATTTGTATCGCAATTCGAAAAGTTTGGCCAATATCACAAAGAAAATATAAGGCCTTACGTTATCCTGGTGAAAGAATACATTTTTGCGCGACAATATCGGACGTTTCGGTCGCGATTTTTCATTCAAACGATCAAAAAGGATTATATGAAAGTCCTCTGTTGTTAATAGATCTTTTTCCAAAGAGTGAACGAAGATAAAGCCTTACGAATACTAAAATACTGTCATTACCATCCAAACTGATAAAACTACCTTCGCCAGAAATAATGCTGGTACGGAGTCTCCTTGTACTTCACTCAACTCAGCTTTTATTCTGTGCAGCTGTCCATCTGAAAATGTTTTGCGCAACAAACAAACTCATATATCAATAACACCTTTTTTGATCACGACATGAAATATAAATATACCAGACGAGAGGACATCAATCCGTGATAGATTATATCATCACCAATAGAATATTCACCCCACAGGTGATCCTGGATATAAGAAACACTTAATTCAGCTAATGTGGACAGCGACCATAAAATGGTACTCTGTAAAATGAGATTAAACATCCCCATGAAAATAAAACCTAAATCACAACAGATACAAAAATTCAATATCGAATCTTTGGAAGACGAAAGTGTAAAACAACTATACAGAACTAGACTAAAAGAGACAACATAGTTACACAATGGATCACTCTTAAAGGTAATATACTGAATGCAGCAAACGAGGCTCTAGGAAAAAGACAGAATAAATAAAACACCATGGTTCACGCCAGAAACAAAGGAACTCTGTGGATGAAAGAAAAAAAAGCATAAATTAAGTATATACGAGACAGAACTCAAGAAAACTGAGCACTATATAAAATAGAACGAAATAGAGTAAATGCGAGAATAAAAGAGATAAAAGAGGGATATTGGGAAAGATTCACAAAAGAGATGGAAAGAGATATGTCGGAAACCAGAGAAGAATATGAGGAATGTTAAGAAGGAATAAAATGGAAATCAAGGGTACCATACAGACCAACAAAATCAGTGCAGAAAAATGGAAAACATATTTCGAAAACCTATACAGAGAGAGAACGAGGAAAACGAGGAGCTGTTGACCGAAGAAGATAAAGAGGAAGACACCGATATAGAAATGACACAAGGGACGATAGAAAATACACTAAACCAACTAAAAAAAATCAGATGAGATTACAAATGAAATGCTCAAATAAGGAGGGGAAACCTTACAAAAAGAAATGTTGACCCTCTTCAGAAACGTTACAACAACACGGACAATACCTAACGAATGGAGAAACATTATAACGATTCCGATATTCAAGAAAGGTCAAAAAACATCCCCAGACAATTGCCGAGGAATAACGCTCCTATATAGCACACTTACAAGCGTTCACCAAAATAATCCTGGAGGAGATATGTAAAAATATACAAATCAGGGAAGAACAGCAAGGTTTTCGAAAAAACAGATCCACCATCGACGCAATCTATATCGTTAAGCAAATAGCCGAAAAATCGGTAGAGTTTAACAAGCATAACATAACATTTATGTGTTTTGTAGACGTGACTAAGGCTTTCGATCGAGTTCGACTAACAGACATCATCACAATAATGCGAGAAAAAGAAGTAAACCAAAGACTAATAAACTTAATACGCGGCATAAATAACCAATGTTGAACGAAAATAAAAGTGATACATGAACTACCTGAGGAGGTGCCAATACGCACAGGAATATACTCAACATGATTATGGATAAAATAATTGAAGATCTACCCAAGACAGCTGGCTACAAAATGGGAAATATCTATTTTAATGTTGTGTGCTACGCTGACGACGCGGCCCTTATCGCTAACTCAGAAGACAACCTACAAAGATTACTACAATCCTTTAATCAAATGGCAAAGCAATTGAATATAAATATTAACACAGAAGAAACTAAATGCTTAGTCACAACGAAGGAGCCAATAAGATGTAAGTTAAGAGATAAATCAGAAGATTATCGGAGAAGTGAATCACTTTAAATATCTGGGAGTTGAAATAACAAGCTATGGAAATATACAGAAGGAAGTAAAAGAACAGACAATGAAGGCTTCCCAAATCTCGGACTGCCTAAGAGACATTGTTTGTAGGAACAAATAGCTCAATAATGACAGTAAAATAAGAATATATAAATCAACGATTAAACCCATTATAACATACGCAGCTGAAACAAGACCAGACACTTCCAGGACACAACAAATGATGAGAACAGTGGAGATGAAAATAATAAGAACCATACACGGAAAAACATTACGCGACAGAATTAGAAGTGAGGACCTTCGACAACAAAGTGGGGTCCAAGACATAGGAAAATGGGTGAAACAACGGAAGACATACTCGAACAAGCACATAGACAGGATGGACGACAACAGGCTTGTAAAACACGTCAAGTTAAATATCTCAGTCGGAAAAAGATCACGGGGCAGGCCATCGAAGCGTTGAAGAGAATGTTGGGCGTCAACATACATACATATTAGAAAGAAAGAAGAAAAAGAAGCTGTACATTTCTTCCAATGGAAATATTTAATTAATTCACCGAACCCCTTGTTTTTTTTTCGTTACTATAATATATTACTGATACGCCCGCTTCAAAATTTATCAAGCATAAACTATATTTCAGTTTGGCTGAAACTTGGCATGACATAGCTGGAAAGATGATACTTTCCCACCGTAAACTACAAAGTGACATGTGCCGCCACCTCTTAGAAATGTATCCTACCTATCGAACAACCCTCGTAAATAAAAACGTTTCCCTATACGTAAGATTTAAACATCGAATCCTGCAAGGCAATTTGTCCTAAGTATGTTATCATCTTTAGAATCCCATTAGTCAATTTGCGCGATGGGTTTTTTACCATTTGAGATTTGATGTGTATTATTAAAATATTTAAAAAAAAGTAAAATTATTAATAGGCTCTGTATGTATTTAAAGTATTCTTAAAATCTAGTCAAAAAATTAGATATGTGTTTCCACGCTGAAGACGAAACCACAGTAAACATAAAACACAGTAGCGACGTCTCAAGGGATTCTTGATTAACTCTTTTTATATATATATATATATATATATATATATATATATATATATATATATATATCTATATATATATATATATATATATATATATATATATATATATATATATATATATATATATATATATATATATATTTTAATAACGATATTGGTACCCTATTCAGTTGCAATTTCAGAGGTAATAAATCTTATGTTACCTATGCCCAGTTTCATATCGGATGACGCTGAGGTTTGTTAACCACAGACACTTTTGACTTTGTGCTGCTGATAATGTGTGATTTGCTTCTTCATCTAGGCTAATTGGGGACCTCTAATATAGAGCGAAACATGTACAGAAGATAAATATTTTCTTACTATATATACATATATTTACTATACATTCTTCTTACGAACGCCGTCTCCTCACAAAAGTTGGCGATCGATATAACTAAACATACTTAAAAAAACTGCTGCTCCAAAAATATCACTCGAAGCACATCCGAACCACCTTCTCATGTCTTTCAGCTAAGAATTCTGTCGTCTTCCGACCGATCGTTTGCCCTTTATTTTGCCTTCAATATCAATCAGAAAAAAAGTACAAGTGGAATAACACAAACCAATAATTAACAATAATAAAACATCAACTGTTTTACAAATAAAATGTATATCTAATATGAAACACAATTATCGTAATCTTTATATAATATATTGCATAATAGAAGTAAATGATTATGAATTAATTACCTTTTAGGATCTTTGAGAAATCTAAAAAACTAACTCGTAGGGAGATACTACATATATTTTTACATGCGCTAACCGTACAACAAAAACTTCCCCTTGACATCTTTTTTATAATTATTTTCAATTATAACATCAAACGAGTGTTTTACTTATTGAAAAAAGTATTAATAATGAGTTTCGGAGCACGTTATAAAAAGATTTTCCTTGAAATCCAGATGTAAACACAACCCGCGACCGCGCTGGCAACCATGTTATTGATATGATAGGGGACGCATGAGTGATATAAAACAGGACCTAAAAATGTTCTTGAGCGTCGCCACTATGTTTTATGTATACTGTAGTTTCGGTTTCAGTTTGCTGGTGTGTTGTATTTTGAAACTAAAATTGATAAAATCGAAATTTATGATTTTTTTTTGCAGATCAGTTAATACTTCCGAAAATAATAAATTTTATCAATTTAGTTTGTCAATTTCCAATACAATTTGTGTTGCAGTTGGTATGTAAACAAGTCAGACGGAACTCAGTACAGACATCACAATAAAAACCACAAATAGTGCGGTAAAAAGAGCATATGAAATTGCACAGTCCAGATACAGTAATATTACGATTTTATCCTCTCTGGGGTATCACCAGAAGTATTGTCCTGAGTTTTGGATCCCGAAAAACGTGTGTGTGTGTTTTCAAAACGCGTTTTGTCTTGTTTGGTTTTTTTTATTTATTTACAATGAGTACTTACAGAGGAACAACTCCAAATAGTAAAAAATCATAGTTACAAACAAAAAAAAAAAGAGATAAAATGCGCATATAATATTTTACAAAAAGAAGTAAAAACAAAGATAACAGATAAATTGTTACTGTCGTTACCCTAGAGTTACTGTATCTATACGCCATTTTGTTTTTAAATGTTGTCGTACTATATCTAAACAAATGTAAATCACTAAAATTTGCATTATAATTGCGTAACAGTCTATTAAAAATACTTTGTGTTCTGTACGTAGTACGATGAAAAGTGATATAAAACAGTTGAGATCTTGTGGTCCTGTTTCGAATCCGAAAATTAACATGGGACAGCAGAATATGACAGTTTATCTGACCGTTAAGCGATTTGTACAAGAATAAAACTAAAGCATTGCATCTTCGTGTTTCAAGTGTTTCTATACTCACCAATTGAGTACGAGTCAAGTACGGTACATTGCTGTAGGGAAATTTTGGTTTGTATAAAATGAATTTTGCAAACTTATTTTGGACAAACTCCGGACGATTAATATGACAGTTATAAACAGGGACCCATATGACACTATTACACTCCTAACAAGACAATTATACATAGACTTAATAGCTCCAGTATCACCGATATCGTATCAGGTACGGCGTAGAAAACCCAACCCACGAGATGCTTTCAGTAATATGTTATCAATGTGACTACTAAAACTTAAGTCACTGCTAAAAATCACACCCAAATCATTAAAACTATCAACGGCTTGTAAAGGCTTGCTATCCAAACAATAATTAAAATTAATAAGATCTTTGCGTTTATAAAAATTAAGAATCCTACATTCTGAGGTATTAATTTCTAAGTTATTTAAGAAACGCCATTTGACTAAATTATTCAAATCAGTTCGTATGTCTACACAGTCTTTTGAAGAATCAACCGCATAGAAAAGTTTGAGATCGTCGGCGTATTTACATTTTCGAAAGACAGAGGTAACACTATTAATAAATATTAAAGATAAGACCGGACCTAGATGAGATCCCTGTGATACACCCGACAACACATTTTTTTCACGGGATACGGTACTACCAACTCTAACACACTGCTGCCGTTTTGTTAAATAGGACTCAATCCATTGAATATATGGCCCGCGCACACCCAGCCTAGTCAGTCTCTTGATGAGTAATTGGTGGGATACCCTATCGAAGGTCTTGGTCAGGTCAGTGTAGATGGCATCGACTCGAGAACCACTCGACGGCGTTCACAACGTAGTCCTGAAACACTCCCAGATTTGTACCGGTAGATCTTCCTTTAAAAAAAAACATGTCGGTCAACCTCTATGTGGGACTTGAAAGATCCAAACGGCTCATCCGTTATTAGGGCTTCAAATTCTAATATCGGCACTAACGAAATCCCTCTATAGTTCTTAATATCCCTCTTTGAATCAGACTTGAATATCGGAACAACCCATGAATGCTTCCACAGTCTTGGGGATGAAGCATGATCTAACGAGGATTGATAAATAAGGCTCAGAGGAAGTGCCAAGGAATCACAATACTTCTTAAGGAACAATGCCGGTAATCCATCCGGTCCTGTACTCTTGGTGGTGTCCAAGCTGCGGAGCCTTTTCCATACATCATCTCGGCCAAGGGAATGTCGTGCAAGACTCACACACTTGTCTCGATCCGAGTTATATAAGCGGAGTCATTCACATTTTAAGCTGAAAAAACGCGATTTTGAAAACTTAAATTGTTTATAAACAAAGCAGCACGAGCTCCAAAACTCAGGACAATACTCCTAGTGATACTCCAGAGAGGATCAAATCATAATATTGCTGTCTCTAAACTATGCCTATCTCAACATTATTTTGACCTTTTTTGACTGCACTAAAACCAAGTAAAACACATTCCTTTATTCATATATAAGTGTTATTTATAAAAATATATAAACAAATATTTTTTCTACGACTATTTAATATTTTTTCAGCCTTACATAAACCGTTTATTTACTATAATCTTAACGGATAGTTTTATTTTGAGAATTAGAACAACTTTCGTTACAGTCGTCAAGTAAGAAAGAGTCGCGCATTGTACATTAAAAAAATTTTTTTACATCATTCAACAGTAAAGTATTGCCATTAAAATACTAATGATCCAGGAGTTCGTCCAGTCTCCATCAGCGTTTATGATCGCCTGGCATCTTCGAGGCATACTTTCGACGAGATTTTCCGCGTATTCTTGCAGCAAAGATTTCCCGATTGCCCGAATTTGCCGTGACCACTGCTTCACTGTGTACACCTTTTTACTACGAAGCTTCTACTTGATGTATGACTACACGTTCTCGATTGAGTTTGCATCGGGCGAACGGGATGGCCAATCTAGTGTGACGATGAGAGCGAATCGTTTTATACGATATATCCCCACCTTTCCGCTTTAGTTTTTGCACCTCTTGGTGCAAAGTTAATTGAGGATTTCGGAAAAACATGTTAATAATCATTTTTCATCCTTGTCCGACACTTTTTCTCTCGAACCACGTTCTGGTAAATCACCATCATTTTTTAGCTGAGAGTAGCGTTTCACCAACTTGCTAAAAAATGCTGTCGACTTACTAATATGGTTAGCAGCCGCTGTAAGCGTCGTTTTCGTACCTTGTGGATGACTACAGAGGGACGCAGCCCCGACACGTGAAGCGTATGCAGCGCTCATGTTGGATAATGTACTATTTAACCACAAATAAGATTAGAAATGAATTTCTTTCCACAAAGCACTGTTTGCAGGTATGACAGTAATAACCTCAATAAAAAATGAATTTCTTTTACCCACTACAAGTCATAGACGACACTGTAAACTGTTAATTATACTGGTAAACAAAATTGTAACTTTGTCGTGCCACATGCACTTTTATGATATTTTTTACTTTAATAGGTGGTTGGCGGTAAAAACAAACATTAAAAAAGAAAATCTGTTAGCCAAGAATTTTATTCTCTTAAGTAATTTAAAATATTTCAAGAACAATGACCTCCTAAACCAAAAATGTAAAAAAGTTTTATTATGAAGTTACGATCTAAGATTTTCTAGCAAATTTAGATCCTGGTTGGTCCCTTTTGATTGTCCAGCAGTAATCTGCCAACCTACTTGGGTTCCATTTGCCCTGGTAAGGTTTTTCCGTCTTAGAAATGTCCTGACGGAACTCTTCTCCATGCTCGTCGCTCACAGCCCCCAAATTCTGAGGAAAAAAATCCAGGTGTGAATCTAAAAAATGAATCTTGAGTGACATGTTGCAACCCGACGCTTGATAAGCCAACAATAGCTCGCTAACCACCTCTCTGTAGCTCTCACTCTTATGGATACCCAAAAAATTTGCAACAACATTCTTAAAAGATTTGCATGCTGGTTTTTCTAAATCGCTCAATTTTTCTTCTGATACCGGATCTTTTATTAACTCCCTGATTTGAGGTCCTACGAAAATACCCTCTTTTATCTTTGCATCACTTATTTTGGGGAATTTTTCTTTTAGATACAAAAATCCACTCCCATTAAGATCCATTGCTTTTACAAAATTTTTGGACAGACCTAATTTGATATGCAATGGTGAAAGAAGTACTTCAGTTGGCTCTACAAGGGGTAAATACTTCACATTTTTTTTGTCCAAGAATTAAGGATGCACGCGTAGGACATTTTTTTTTTATGAGAGTGGTTTGTTCTGTCTCGATTGCCCCATTCACATAAAAAGCAGCGGAATTTAGTACAACCCAGCTGAAGTCCGAGTAATAGGGCAACCACTTTTAAATCGGCACAGATTTTGAAAGAATATGTACTGTACTTGATTTTTTCAAGTAATAACTTCACGTTTTCATAAGTTTCTTTCATATTAGCAGCATGGGCCAGCCAGGTACAGAAGGAAGTATATTTCCGTTATGCAGTAACACTGCTTTTAGACTTGTTTTAGAAGAGTCAATGAATAAACGCCACTGGGAAGGATCAAAATCAATTTCCAAAATCTTCATAATCCCATTTATATCATTACAATACACCAAGTCCCCGTCTTGAGAAAAGTATGATCTGAAGTGTTGATCGCGATTTCGAAAATAGCTGATTTTAGTTTCATGATGTAGCAGAATCCATCCTTTTTTAATCGAAATCCTAATAGTTCAGACTGCTTTTTTGACAAATTTTAAATCGCGAACCAAATCGTTTAGGTCTTCTTGAGTTATCAAGTGTGGCTTGGTTAGAATTTCTTCAAACTCAGAGTCATCATCCTCATCAACACATTGGCTTGAGTGGAGGATTGTGTACCGTCAATCTTAGCGGACGCAGATGCAACTGGTATAGGCAAATTTTCACTATGAGGGACTGGTCTCATGGCTGAAGGTAAATTAGGGTAAATAACTGTGTGTTTTTTCTTGAAATTTATACCATTTACGTCAGTAAGACAAAAATAGCAGTCCGAAATATGATCTCTTGGTTCGGTCCAAATCATGGGTACAGCAAACGGCATATGATGGGATCCTTTCTTCCAATCGGTTAGATTCTTTACACACGTTATGTAACAAATATAAGGAGCCCAGGATTTGTCTTGATGGGCCACAGCGAAACCAAAATACCGGTGATAACTCTCCAAGACTAGTTTTGTGAAATTTTGTCTTTGTTTTTTGAAAGTCAGTTCACCACAAACATAACAAAAAGAGTTAGGATCGTTACTAGACTTTCTCGACATGTTAACGCAGTTAATAAATCACAATATTTTGATGAAATCACAGACAAATAGTTTTACGACTATTTCTTCGCGAACGTTCCTTTGCTTTTATTGTCGTAGTACTAGTTATAAGTATTACCGTATCACAAGAAAACTGAGGCTATTTGAAACAAAACAACTGCAGTTTAATAATGAGGGTAGTTAGCTAAAACAGTATTAGCTATCAAAGTTCGTGTGGCATAACTAGTGTTGACCAGTGTTATTATAATCCAAACGAATAGTTTATTTTAAACTACATGCCACTTTGAAGAACTGGAACAACTTTCTTTATGTATTTGATAATATAACCATTATTGCGCAATTTTTAAACAATAACATTTTCATTTATTAAAGGTTAAATAATGTCTTATTACCCATCAGGTTCCACCTAATCAAGAACTGATTTTATATTATCCTCCAGTTGTCAAAAGAAATTAATGTTGATGAGTTTAATATAAACCTGTGTTTAGGATTGCTTAAAATTAATTTCCGTTAACTGTCATCAAAGTTATTGACGGTTGGTACGCAAACCTCATCGATCGTAGTAATTCTGATTAAATAGTTGTAGAAAAAGCATAGTATTCAATACGCAGTAACCATTATTACTCATTTGGGTAACACGGGCCGACAAAATTGGACGAAACTCCAGACCCTGAGACCAGAATATACTTTCCCAAAGGTTTTTGGTGCGCTCAATCCAAATCCGATCTCAGAATTGCTTCATCGCATGCATTAAACATGGTTTTTCGCTATATTCGGGATTATATTACACCGCGAATTAATTTTTCTCCACAAAGCTCGTTGCAGCATCTGAAAGTACTACACTTCCTCTTCAAAATGCTTTTTGAATTTTTCAGATATTTTAGTTCTTTTCGGGAGAAATAGTGGACGAAATTAATTAGTTCATTTTTGTTACAACCATACGAAAAGGAAAGTTGATTCGGCAGGCGAGAGTAATGTAATTATATGATTTTTGGGACGCTGAATCCGAATTTGTTGTCGGTTTAACCCCATCGAGATATGGTTTGTCCCTAACCTTAAGAAATTCAAAATGACAGATCCGATATGACTTTCTTTATGTATTTGATAATATAACCATTATTGCGCAATTTTTAAACAATAACATTTTCATTTATTAAAGGTTAAATAATGTCTTATTACCCATCAGGTTCCACCTAATCAAGAACTGATTTTATATTATCCTCCAGTTGTCAAAAGAAATTAATGTTGATGAGTTTAATATAAACCTGTGTTTAGGATTGCTTAAAATTAATTTCCGTTAACTGTCATCAAAGTTATTGACGGTTGGTACGCAAACCTCATCGATCGTAGTAATTCTGATTAAATAGTTGTAGAAAAAGCATAGTATTCAATACGCAGTAACCATTATTACTCATTTGGGTAACACGGGCCGACAAAATTGGACGAAACTCCAGACCCTGAGACCAGAATTTACTTTCCCAAAGGTTTTTGGTGCGCTCAATCCGAATCCGATCTCAGAATTGCTTCATCGCATGCATTAAACATGGTTTTTCGCTATATTCGGGATTATATTACACCGCGAATTAATTTTTCTCCACAAAGCTCGTTGCAGCATCTAAAAGTACTACACTTCCTCTTCAAAATGCTTTTTGAATTTTTCAGATATTTTAGTTCTTTTCGGAGAAATAGTGGACGAAATTAATTAGTTCATTTTTGTTACAACCATACGAAAAGGAAAGTTGATTCGGCAGGCGAGAGTTATGTAATTATATGATTTTTGGGACGCTGAATCCGAATTTGTTGTCGGTTTAACCCCATCGAGTTATGGTTTGTCCCTAACCTTAAGAAATTCAAAATGACAGATCCGATATGACGGGTCGGAATTCTGAAGAGTCTAAATTACTATAAAACTCGACATTTGTTATACAGGGTGTCCCAATATTCCGTGGATTTGTGGGATCAAAATATAACCATTTAACTCAACTTACCTTAGTCCAAAAATTCGTAATTTTTGAGATACGGGGTGTCAAAGTTATACTTTTATTTTAGTTTTTCTTAAGTAGATTTCTTAATAATTGTACTACTTGTATAATATTCGGTGCTGAGGGGTTTTCTGAGATGAGAAATCGAAATCAGCTCACAGTTTTGTTGTAAATTGTAGGGCGGCGCCACTTATTGCACAGCGTATACTTTTAAATTGTCATAACTTTTTTATACTACTCTGTATGATATTCTAAATTAAATATTCGTATTTTTCGCCGCTTCCTGTCTAAAAAAGCTCTCTTGGTAAATGTTGCTCCGAGTAACAGTTTCTGAAATAATGGGAGGTTTGTTTCAATTTTTTAATTCCATTGTCAAATTCGCGAATGCGTTCCTTAACACTTCATCCAGGCTTAGGACAGATTCAGAGGAATAGTCTTCGAAATTTGAAGCATGCTTAAAGGCAAACAAGCTAACAACAATAATAAGATATATATATATATATATATATATATATATATATATATATATATATATATATATATATATATATATATATATATATACGGCTAGCAACAATAATAAGATATATATAAGGCTAACAACAATAATAAGATATTCCATAATCTTTTTTCTGGAAATAATTCATTATGAAATTTAAAATCTTTCTGTAATAATATAAGAGATGTGTATACCATCCTCTAAAATTTCATACACTCAATTATTTTAACAATTCTTGAAGATAATTGACTTTCTCAAGATTTAAGAATACCTTGAAGCCAATCCAAAACTCATTTTTTTTCAGTAAGACCCAGCTTGTACCCTCAAAATTAAGAATGCCTTACTCTTTTAGTTTTGTCTCAAAGATTAGGTTCTTTTTTGCCGGAAAATATTTTTGTACGCTTTGTACATCCTGTCTCGAATACCCTAGTAATTTTTTTTCTATAGTCTATTACTTTTGTTTGACTAGCTTGTGTTTTCGTTATTCTGATAGATTCTCTTTATTGTTTTTCTCACTCTGTATATTTTATTTATGATGAATATGTATTTTATATATACAATATTGCTTGTTGATATATATATATATATATATATATATATATATATATATATATATATATATATATATAAGGATTTATATCAGGTTTGCGGTCTGTAGACAATTAACAGGTTGACTGCCGATCTATATTTTTGAGTTTGTGGTTGACGCCGGTAAGATTTTTCCAAATATTTTTATTTTATTGTGGTAAATATGAATTAAAAATGAGTCTTGGATGTTTTTTTTATGTGCCATTCAAAATATTAGAAAAAAAAAATTTCACTCCGATCGGAGTAATCGGCACTGCAAGTAAAAATTTTTACTAGATGCCGAACACTCCGATCGGAGTGTCCAATTAAATAAGTAAAGAAATAATAAATCGAACTCATGAACTCAAAACATTTATTTCTAAATCATTTTTGTACATTTTTATGGTAATCCTCAAAGCAATTAAGGCAAAAACCTGGTTGTCCAGGGGACATTTTGCATTCATACACTGTTTGCTTTCTTATTTTATTTTTCCTGCATTCTTTGCATTCCTTTCTGCTTACCCGTTTTGTTTCTTTAGTTCCTTTTTTTTCACTAACAATTTTTTCTACTTTGCTAATGCTGTGGACATTTATTTGGCCTGGAGGAATTTGCGGCAAATTAGTAATTGGTCGTCTGGCTAGTAAATTTCTTATGACATCCAATCGGAAGTCATACTCGTATAATCGTAACTGGTCAGACCGCGAATATTTATTGTACAAAAAATAGGCGTTTATCATGCTCATTTGCAGCACATGCATGAATAACTTTTTGTACCACCGAATGGTTTTACAGCTGCAAGGATAATATGCCATCATTTGATCCTGTCTATCTATACCGGACATAAAAGCATTATATCCAATGATTGCGGAAGGTTTTTCAGATTCTTGATTTCTTTTGTTTTTAAAAATGCCCATTTCGCTTCCAAATTCTGTTGAAATGTATTGAACATTGCGTTTATCGCGCCATTTTCCGACATGCACTCCATTGCAAAACATAGATTTATTCTCACCACGTTTTAAGTTTGCACTCAATACCTCTTTCGGATTATCTTTCCTCTCAGCTCTCAGCGTACCAGTGCAGTATGTATTTTGTTGAAGTAATTTCCTAGCTAAATTAACACTATTGTAAAAATTGTCTAGATAAACAGCATGTCCCACACCCAATTTTTCCTCCAATAAATGTAAAACAATCTTTTCAGTATGTCCGCTTCCACCATAAACATCTGTCGCACCTTCGTAGACACGAAATTTCAAAATAAGTCCATTAGGCTCTGTCAGCATGTATAACTTCATACCATACTTATGACGCTTATTCTTGATATACTGTTTAAACTGGAGACGACCCCGATAAAGTACCATAGCTTCATCCAAAGACAACTCTCTTCCAGGATAGTAAATTTCTCCCATCTTGTTGTTAAAAAAATCTGCCACAAATCTAATCTTTCCTAGCCGATCTGCCGGATCCATATCTGGAGATGTAAAATGCAAACACCTCAAGATAAGCAAAAATCTATTCCTTGACATATATTTTCTAAAAACAGGTAGATTAAATAGCCGATCAGTTTTCCAATAATCGTTAAGACGGCTCAAGGATATTGTGCCAGTGTGAAGTAACAGGGCCAAAAAAATTTTTAGTTCATCAAGAGTAAGATCTTTAAAATTAGTAATACGTAATTTTGTACTTGTTTCTGGGCGCAGCAAAACCTCGACTGCGTAAGAGTTCGTTCGTTCTACAATAGTTTGTAAAAAATCATCAATGATCATTTCGAAAAAATCGATAGGTGCACCCTGTCCTGGAATTTGCACCAATAATTTCTGGGTTTTCTGGAACAAAATTTGTTTTAACGCACCTCTGTCGTTCCATTTTATCTCATCAAGGCTAGGAAGTGTTTGATGTGGCCGAATAGGGTCTATAAAATTCTCTTCTTCGGACTCGGAGCTTGAATTTACATCACTATCGTCTGTGTCTGGTACGTAATGTTCGTCACTACTACCTCCGCTTTCTTCCAATAGCTGCAATAATTCAGTGTCAGTTAGCTTCTCGATCGGAGTGGTCGGCAGTCAACCTGTTAACGGAACAAGAAAATAATAGAAGTCTACCCTTTCTTGACACAAAGATCATTAGAACTGAGGACAATGTAATTATTTTAAACTGGTACCAGAAACCAACCGCGTCCGGCAGATTTATAAATTATTATTCTAATCACCCAACGAAGCAGAAATACAACAGTGTAATAACTTTGAAAAACAGAGTAAAACACACATCAGCCATGAAAGTTTCTTACAAACTAATTTAAATATATTATTCAGAATGTTCTGTAATAATGGGTACCCCAAACACATCTTAAGGAGACTAATTTATGATTCTAATAATTATGATGGCCCCACAGAAGAGACATAAAATGAAGTAAAATACAAGAAACTACCGTTTATACGTCGGTTAACAGACTCTGTAATCTCTGTTTTTAAAAGATTCACATATATAAAGATCTCAAAATATAATAGTCTGAGCAACTATACCTTATTCACTCAACTCAAACAAAAGCCATCGTTACTGTATAACACCGACGTGATTTACAAATTGTCATGTTTAGGTTGTGACTCTTGCTACATTGGACAAACCTTCCCAATGGGTTAAACAGAGAATCACACAATATGAGAGTGATTGTCTAATAAGCAAAAAAAAAATGTGCCGTTGTAGACCATCACCTAAAAAGTAACATTTGTGTGAGTTGATTTTCCAAATGTAGAAATATTGGAGAAAGAAAAGAATTATAAGAATCGTTTCGTCCTTGAAATGTGCCATATAAATAGGCAAAAAAAACTGTGTAAATTATAAATCGGACACAAATAAATTGAGCGTCATCTATTGTAACGTGTTAAAATTTGATTAAAAGAAATTTTACCACTACTGACAAGTTGTGAACCATTGCACATGTTGTAATATATATATATATATATATATATATATATATATATATATATATATATATATATATATAAATAAATAAAGAGAGAGAAAGCAAAAGTTGCCGTATCTAACAAAATCCTAAGTTATGAAATTAGTTGGGGAACTCGGCAAAAGGGGCATCAACAGATGTTCATACTATATTCATTTAGCCAATATTTCGGTCCTAGGTTGGGACCTTCATCAGGGCACAAACTGAAAAAGAGATAACGAAGCAACCAATAAAGAAAATTAGGCATGAAGAATTGGTGTTATTAAGTCAAGTTTTTAATTATTAATCTTTAATTTGCAATTTTTAATTTTAATCTTACAATCATTAATATGGAACTATTATAATTTAAAAGTATTATTATTCTAAACAATCATAAATCATTATTATTATTATTATGAAGAAATGTCAAAAACAAAATGGGAGTGACTCACATGTAGCATGCAATTTAATCTAACAAGAATAACCATCAATAACAATCGCCATAGTAAAAACCAACACTGAAATAAAACAACCACTATTCACTAACATATTAATACTAAAAAATATAAAAACATGGCATTTACAGCAGGGATGCCATTGATAACGTTGGATGCTGAAATTCAAAACTAGTTAACCACCTGCCATCTCAAAGAAAACTGATAATTTTGACAGGGCGCTGACAAAGGACGACCACCTGACAGATGTAAGGGATCACTCAAAATGAATAAAATGAAAGGTTGAACAACCAGGAAAGGACCGGTTTAGTACGAATTAAGTACTACGTCATATAGTAAAATTTTTGGTATGAAGGGAAAAGGTATCCAATGGGAACGCAAATTTTCACTGTTATGATAATTAAGTGACATTTCATTAATTGGGAACATGCTAATCAATTTATTATTATAATTATTATTATTATTAATGTTATTACAAATGGGAGTGTAATTATAAAGAATTTCAGGGGAAACCAAGAAAAACATGTACTTAAACAAGATGGTACCCAAAGGGGAACATGCAGAAGGAGAGAGCTGTAAGCTACCAACAACGAAAAATTATTCTTGGTTTCCCCTGAAATTCTTTATAATTACACTCCCATTTGTAATAACATTATAATAATAAATTGATTAGCATGTTCCCAATTAATGAAATGTCACTTAATTATCATAACAGCGAAAATTTTGCGTTCCCATTAGATACCTTTTCCCTTCATACCAAAAGTTTTACTATATGACGTAGTACTTAATTCGTACTAAACCGGTCCTTTCCTGGTCGTTCAACCTTTCCTTTTATTCATTTTGAGTGATCCCTTACATCTGTCAGGTGGTCGTCCTTTGTCAGCGCCCTGTCAAAATTGTCACTTTTCTTTGAGATGGCAGGTGGTTAATTAGTTTTGAATTTCAGCATCCTTCGTTATCAATGGCATCCCTGCTGTAAATGCCATGTTTTTTATATTTTTTAGTATTAATATGTTAGTGAATAGTGGTTGTTTTATTTCAGTGTTGGTTTTTACTATGGCGATTGTTATTGATGGTCATTCTTGTTAGATTAAATTGCATGCTACATGTGAGTCACTCCCATTTTATTTTTGACATTTCTTCATAATAATAATAATGATTTATGATTGTTTAGAATAATAATACTTTTAAATTATAATAGTTCCATATTAATGATTGTAAGATTAAAATTAAAAATTGCAAATTAAAGACTAATAATTAAAATTAATAATTAAAAACTTGACTTAACAACACCAATTCTTCATGCCTAATTTTCTTTATTGGTTGCTTCGTTATCTCTTTTTCAGTTTGTGCCCTGATGAAGGTCCCAACCTAGGACCGAAATATTGGCTAAATGAATATAGTATGAACATCTGTTGATGCCCCTTTTGCCGAGTTCCCCAACTAATTTCATAACTATATATATATATATATATATATATATATATATATATATATATATATATATATATATATATATATGTATATATATATATACATATATATAAATAATATAAGATATATATATATATATATATATATATATATATATATATATATATATATATATATATATAGGAAGGAACGCATTTGCGAATTTGATAATGGAATTAAAAAAAGGAAACAAACATCCCACTATCTCAGAAACTGTTCTCAAGACAATTTAAAAGTATACACAGTGCGATAAGTGGCGCCCCATACAATTTACAACAAAACTGTGAGCTGATTTCGCTTTCTCATCCCAGGAAATCCCTTAGCACCGAACTTTCTACAAATAGTAAAATTATTAAGAAAGCTACTTAAGAAACACTAAAATAAAAGTATAACTTTGACACCCTGTATCTTAAAAATTACGAATTTTTGGACTAATGTAGCTGGGTTAAATTTACCATATTTTCATCCCAAAAATCCACAGTAACTCTATGTACAGGGAATACCGAGACACCCTGTATTTTTTCCCTCAAGTAAACTAACGCTGGCAAGTGTCTTTGTACGAACGATCGCATATTATCGTTCTCAGCTGAATCCAGAGTCACGAAACGAGGACGTGCCGGTGTTGACTTCATTTTTCTATTTTTATGATTTTTTTCCATGATTTTTTTCTAACTCTATAAAACTAATTAGAATGAGATTACTTCCTTTTCTTATGAAAGTACGAAACGTACAAAAATGTCGCACTAATTAATTTCAACGGACGATTTATCCAAGAAGAAATAAAATATCTGAATAATTCAGAATGCATTTTGAACGGGAAGAGTAGTACTTCCAGATGCCTTAACGAGTTGTGTAGGGAAAAATTAATTCGCGATGTAATATAATCCCGAATATAGCGAAAAACCATGTTTTTTGAATTTTTTCGTTAGGATATCTGAAAAGCCTGAGGTGATGGGGCAATTCTGAAGTCGGATTTGGATTCAGTGCGCCAAAAGCCTTGAAAAAGTATAGTCTGGTTTCAGGATTTGAAAAATGTTGACCTGAGTAATTTAAAAATTTATCACAGTGCGTACACCTCATTGAATAATGTACTAATTATAAGTTTGTTTATTATTAGATTCTTACGATCTACCTATCTATACTAGCCGAACTGAGCTGGCAAGTAAGAGACTACATAATAATAATTTAATTATTTTCAAATTAACTAAAGTAAGGTGCAGATCGGAAGAGTCTGTGTTAATATCTAATAAAATCTTATATAAGATCTACACAAAAAGATAATTGCTGAATTTTTACACAAGCCACACCACACATTAACGGCACTATCCCAAGATTGGAACACATTGTTGTATCTCGTGCTTTTGGGATTAGATTTTGTTAAAGAATGTTCCTTTCAAACTATGTAATTTGCTAGCTATTCAGCGGACAATTCTAGCTTCACATTGTTACATTGGGCTAAGATAATAAGATGAAATTATTGCTACACACTATAATCTAAGAGATAGTAATAGCTTTTGGGACATATTCATTACCAAGATAGTCTACACTCCAAATTTTAGCCTTAACTTATATACGGTGTTCAAATTTTGCTTATTTTCCATTTTTCAAAGCCCAAAAAGCTATTGCAATTCCGTGGATTGCTGCTACACCACAAAACACCACACCAACACTAAAGTGTACTGTGTTTTTGGGAATAATTAAATGTCCGTTACAAATACGTGTCCAGGGGTAAAACTATTAAAAGCAAAACATCCGGTAACTGCATGTTTATAATTTTTTTAGCATACGCTATCTCAACAGACCAGTGGGTGGTTCCCCCCGAGGTACCAGGAGGTAGCCCGAACACAAAGTAGTAGGCGGATTAATCAGTTATTATTTTTATTAATTTTTAGATGTAAGGCTAACTGTTGTACATTTTTATTATTTAATTTTATTGTTTTTAATAAAAAAGGTAAAAATATTATTTGTTTTTTATTTACAACATAACACAATTTAACTTCTCAGGGATCGGGGCTGATTGGTTTTGATCGATGAAATGTGACCTTCGCCATCTTAGTTATCAACCAATCTACCTAGTGCAATTCCAAAGTTTATTTTTTAAGCCATCGTTTTTCAACCTGGGGGTCGCGATCCCTAAGGGGGTCGGGTTTAGGTATAGGGGGATCGCGCGAAAATGCAATATATAAGCCTTTATAATATGGGAAAGTTGGAGATCCTGGGAAATAAGAGAAATATTTGGAGAATGGCTTGAATAATGATAGATAAAGAGATATAAGCTCCTGTATTAGGGGAGAATTCGAGATTATGGGAGATAAGGCGAAATAATTGGAGATAATGCGGAAAAATGACAGAAAATGCAATATATAAGCATTTATAATATGGGAAAGTTGGAGATCCTGGGAGATAAGGAGAAATATTTGGAGAATGGTTTGAATAATGATAGATAAAGAGATATAAGCCCCTGTATTATGGGAGAATTCGAGATTATGGGAGATAAGGCGAACTAATTGGAGATAATGCGGAAAAATGACAGAAAATGTAATATATAAGCCCTTATAATATGGGAAAGTTGGAGATCCTGGGAGATAAGGAGAAATATTTGGAGAATGGCTTGAATAATGATAGACAAAGAGATATAAGCCCCTGTATTACGGGAGAATTCGAGATTATGGGAGATAAGGCGAAATAATTGGAGATAATGCGGAAAAATGACAGAAAATGCAATATATAAGCCTTTATAATATGGGAAAGTTGGAGATCCTGGGAGATAAGGAGAAATATTTGGAGAATGGCTTGAATAATGATAGATAAAGAGATATAAGTCCCTGTATTACGGGAGAATTCGAGATTATGGGAGATAAGGCGAAATAATTGGAGATAATGCGGAAAAATGACAGAAAATGCAATATATAAGCCTTTATAATATGGGAAAGTTGGAGATCCTGGGAGATAAGGAGAAATATTTGGAGAATGGCTTGAATATTGATAGATAAAGAGATATAAGCCCCTGTATTACGGGAGAATTTGAGATTATGGGAGATAAGGCGAAATAATTGGAGATAATGCGGAAAAATGACAGAAAATGCAATATATAAGCCCTTATAATATGGGAAAGTTGGAGATCCTGGAAGATAAGGAGAAATATTTGAAGAATGGCTTGAATAATGATAGATAAAGAGATATAAGCCCCTGTATTACGGGAGAATTCGAGATTATGGGAGATAAGGCAAAATAATTGGAGATAATGAAGAAAAATGACAGAAAATGTAATATATAAGCCTTTATAATATGGGAAAGTTGGAGATCCTGGGAGATAAGGAGAAATATTTGGAGAATGGCTTGAATAATGATAGATAAAGAGATATAAGCCCTGTATTACGGGAGAATTCGAGATTATGGGAGATAAGGCGAAATAATTGGAGATAATGTGGAAAAATGACAGAAAATGCAATATATAAGCCTTTATAATATGGGAAAGTTGGAGATCCTGGGAGTTAAGGAGAAATATTTGGAGAATGGCTTGAATAATGATAGATAAAGAGATATAAGTCACTGTATTACGGGAGAATTCGAGATTATGGGAGATAAGGCGAAATAATTGGAGATAATGCGGAAAAATGACAGAAAATGCAATATATAAGCCTTTATAATATGGGAAAGTTGGAGATCCTGGGAGATAAGGAGAAATATTTGGAGAATGGCTTGAATAATGATAGATAAAGAGATATAAGCCCCTGTATTACGGGAGAATTCGAGATTATGGGAGATAATAATGCGGAAAAATGAATGACTGAAAATGCAATATATAAGCCCTTATAATATGGGAAAGTTGGAGATCCTGGGAGATAAGGAGAAATATTTGGAGAATGGCTTGAATAATGATAGATAAAGAGATATAAGCCCCTGTATTACGGGGGAGAATTTGAGATTATGGGAGATAAGGCGAAATAATTGGAGATAATGCGGAAAAATGACAGAAAATGCAATATATAAGCCTTTATAATATGGGAAAGTTGGAGATCCTGGGAGATAAGGAGAAATATTTGGAGAATGGCTTGAATAATGATAGATAAAGAGATATAAGTCCCTGTATTACGGGAGAATTCGAGATTATGGGAGATAAGGCGAAATAATTGGAGATAATGCGGAAAAAATGACAGAAAATGCAATATATAAGCCTTTATAATATGGGAAAGTTGGAGATCCTGGGAGATAAGGAGAAATATTTGGAGAATGGCTTGAATAATGATAGATAAAGAGATATAAGCCCCTGTATTACGGGAGAATTCGAGATTATGGGAGATAATGCGGAAAAATGACAGAAAATGCAATATATAAGCCCTTTATAATATGGGAAAGTTGGAGATCCTGGGAGATAAGGAGAAATATTTGGAGAATGGCTTGAATAATGATAGATAAAGAGATTTAAGCCCCTGTATTACGGGAGAATTTGAGATTATGGGAGATAAGGCGAAATAATTGGAGATAATGCGGAAAAATGACAGAAAATGCAATATATAAGCCTTTATAATATGGGAAAGTTGGAGATCCTGGGAGATAAGGAGAAATATTTGGAGAATGGCTTGAATAATGATAGATAAAGAGATATAAGCTTCTGTATTATGGGAGAATTCGAGATTATGGGAGATAAGGCGAAATAATTGGAGATAATGCGAAAAAATGACAGAAAATGTAATATATAAGCCCTTATAATATGGGAAAGTTGGAGATCCTGGGAGATAAGGAGAAATATTTGGAGAATGGCTTGAATAATGATAGATAAAGAGATATAAGTCCCTGTATTACGGGAGAATTCGAGATTATGGGAGATAAGGCGAAATAATTGGAGATAATGCGGAAAAATGACAGAAAATGCAATATATAAGCCTTTATAATATGGGAAAGTTGGAGATCCTGGGAGATAAGGAGAAATATTTGGAGAATGGCTTGAATAATGATAGATAAAGAGATATAAGTCCCTGTATTACGGGGGAGAATTCGAGATTATGGGAGATAAGGCGAAATAATTGGAGATAATGCGGAAAAATGACAGAAAATGCAATATATAAGCCCTTATAATATGGGAAAGTTGGAGATCCTGGGAGATAAGGAGAAATATTTGGAGAATGGCTTGAATAATGATAGATAAAGAGATATAAGCCCCTGTATTACGGGAGAATTCGAGATTATGGGAGATAAGGCGAAATAATTGGAGATAATGCGGAAAAAATGACAGAAAATGCAATATATAAGCCTTTATAATATGGGAAAGTTGGAGATCCTGGGAGATAAGGAGAAATATTTGGAGAATAGCTTGAATAATGATAGATAAAGAGATATAAGCCCCTGTATTACGAGAGAATTCGAGATTATGGGAGATAATGCGGAAAAATGACAGAAAATGCCCTTATAATATGGGAAAGTTGGAGATCCTGGGAGATAAGGAGAAATATTTGGAGAATGGCTTGAATAATGATAGATAAAGAGATATAAGCCCCTGTATTACGGGAGAATTTGAGATTATGGGAGATAAGGCGAAATAATTGGAGATAATGCGGAAAAATGACAGAAAATGCAATATATAAGCCCTTATAATATGGGAAAGTTGGAGATCCTGGAAGATAAGGAGAAATATTTGAAGAATGGCTTGAATAATGATAGATAAAGAGATATAAGCCCCTGTATTACGGGAGAATTCGAGATTATGGGAGATAAGGCGAAATAATTGGAGATAATGCGGAAAAATGACAGAAAATATAATATATAAGCCTTTATAATATGGGAAAGTTGGAGATCCTGGGAGATAAGGAGAAATATTTGGAGAATGGCTTGAATAATGATAGATAAAGAGATATAAGCTCCTGTATTATGGGAGAATTCGAGATTATGGGAGATAAGGCGAAATAATTGGAGATAATGCGGAAAAATGACAGAAAATGCAATATATAAGCCTTTATAATATGGGAAAGTTGGAGATCCTGGGAGATAAGGAGAAATATTTGGAGAATTTCTTAAATAATGATAGATAAAGAGATATAAGCTCCTGTATTATGGGAGAATTCGAGATTATGGGAGATAAGGCGAAATAATTGGAGATAATGCGGAAAAATGACAGAAAATGCAATATATAAGCCTTTATAATATGGGAAAGTTGGAGATCCTGGGAGATAAGGAGAAATATTTGGAGAATTTCTTAAATAATGATAGATAAAGAGATATAAGCCCCTGTATTACGGGAGAATTCGAGATTATGGGAGATAAGGCGAAATAATTGGAGATAATGCGGAAAAATGACAGAAAATGCTATATATAAGCCTTTATAATATGGGAAAGTTGGAGATCCTGGGAGATAAGGAGAAATATTTGGAGAATAGCTTCAATAATGATAGATAAAGAGATATAAGCCCCGCAATATACGAAACATATAAAGTATTTTAAATTATAATCAAGTATTACAAAATTAAATATAACAACCTAACACAATAAACTAGAGTGTCTTGAAGAAAAATATATTTTTAATATATAAAAAAAACAGTATATTGAGAAAAAAACAAAAATTACAAAAATAATTATCCACTATGAGGAATCCCACGTCTCATCGTCCGCGTCCAAGCTCCATATGTCGGCTTCCTCTGCAGATTCCTCCGCGGATCTCCCTTCTTCTTCGGAACTTTCGTCGTTAATACCGGGGTCAGCAGAAACAAGCATTTGTATGGCTTCTTTACTGAACGACATTGATCTTTTTTTGGGTTTTGACCTTACACTACATATTAAGGGAGATGAGCAATAATCTGCATTCTTCTCCTGAGAATTTTCTAGCAAAATTTTGCCGGTACGGGCGAATGTGCTTGTTTCGCGCCTCTGCCGCGTCTTCGGACAGTAATTCATCCATAGTCCGCAAACTTTTTCAAGTCGACTTTATGACCACTCGATATTACTTCCAAAATCACTTTCAAGCGATTTAATTCGACACAGGTAATTTCAGTGGCCACCTCTGGTTTAGCAAAAAATCTCCTCTTTGTATTGCCATCATTGGTTTTACCAATATCAGCTTTGGCACCATACGTAAGCACCGGCAACACAAATTGGTCTTCTTAATATTTCGATCGACCTAACTTAATTTCGTGGCCCAGATATACATAACGTTTGACATTCTCTATATCTTGATTGGAAATTTTTATTTATAGGTTCATTTTTAATTTTGACCGATTTTCTTTCTAGGCTTTCTAGCATTTCTTCAAGCTTGTTTTCATTTTCTGCTATAATTACAATATCGTCTGTGTATCGTAGCTGGTTGAGCCTTCGGCATTTATCAAGATTCCTTGGTTGGGGACATGATTCCTCGATAAGTATGAGAAAGAATCGAGGCTTGCGTGGGCAGGGTCGTGTCCCTGACGTCGGTATATATATATACCCTTTATATATATATATATATATATATATATATATATATATATATATATATATATATATATAAAGGGTGTTTTTTATAGAGGTATAAAACTTTAAGTTGGCAACATTTTTTTAACTGGCGGCCATTTTGTCAGCTGTCAAGTGATTTATGTTTAGTTTGGTTTGGCATTTCAACATGAATAGACTGACGCCTGAACAATGCTTCCAAATTGTGCAAATTTATTTTGAAAATCATGGTTCTGTTCGAAATACGTATCGCGCACTACGTCCATTTTACGGTCAATATAATCGTCCATCAGAGCAATTAATTCGATTAACTATGGAACGTTTTCGCACCACGTTTACTCTAAATGATAATACGCATCCACAGAGACGTACAGTGCGTACAGAAGAAGTCTATCCGCCATCGTCCACAGGAATTGAATATGTGTCCATCCACTTTATGGAAGATTTTGCGGAAAGATCTTGGTTTGCGTGCTTACAAAATCCAACTCGTGCAACAATTGAAGCCACACGATCACCTAGCAAGGCGTAGATTCGGTGAATGGGCCCAAAACAAGATTGCCGTTGATCCCAATTTTCATAAGTGAATTTTGTTTAGCGATGAAGCTCACTTTTGTTTGAATGGATACGTCAATAAACAAAACTGCCGTATTTGGAGTGATGATAATCCTCAAGTGTATGTTGAGACACCGTTACATCCAGAAAAACTGACTGTTTGGTGTGCTTTATGGGCTGGTGGAATCATTGGTCCGTACTTCTTTAAAAACGATGCTGGTCAGAACGTTACAGTCAATGGTGACCGCTATAGAGCCATGATTACTGACTTTTTCGTTCATCAATTGAACAATCATGATGTGCAGGAGCTGTGGTTTCAACAAGACGGCGCAACATGTCACACAGCTCGTGCCACGATTGATTTATTGAAGGAAACGTTTGGTAACCGCATAGTTTCACGTTTCGGACCCGTGAATTGGCCTCCAAGATCGTGCGATTTAACGCCGCTAGACTATTTTCTGTGGGGATATGTGAAGTCGCTAGTCTACGCCGATAAGCCCGAAACGATTGACCACTTGGAGGACAACATTCGCCGCGTTATTGCCGATATACGGCCACAAATGTTGGAAAAAGTCATCGAAAATTGGACCTCTAGATTAGACTACGTCCGAGCCACCCGTGGCGGTCATATGCCAGAAGTCATATTTAAATTATAATGTCAGAAGATTATCTTTCGAATAAAGTAAATTTCATGTCAATTTAAAAAATTCATCTTTGTTTTATTCCATTTCAAAGTTCTATACCTCTATAAAAAACACCCTTTATATATATATAGAATTGTTTATTTTTGCAGGAAGATTCGAAACGTAAACAAATGGTATTGACTTTGATATTTCATTGCCAGGTGTATCGTCTCTTCTATTCGCTTTTAAAACTTCATTTCTCTCTCTCATGTAGGCATTCCACAGTTCATTTCAGCTGTAACAATCCTTTTAAAATTACGTAATTTAGTCGTTCATACACTGTGTTCAAAAAAATCTTTAAGAATAGAAATTAAACTATTTTGATAACACCCTATATATATATATATATATATATATATATATATATATATATATATATATATATATGTATATATATATATATATATATATATATATATATATATATATATATAAAGGGTGTTTTTTATAGAGGTATAGAACTTTGAAATGGAATAAAACAAAGATGAATTTTTTAAATTGACATGAAATTTACTTTATTCGAAAGATAATCTTCTGGCATTATAATTTAAATATGACTTCTGGCATATGACCGCCACGGCTGGCTCGGACGTAGTCTAATCTGGAAGTCCAATTTTCGATGACTTTTTCCAACATTTGTGGCCGTATATCGGCAATAACGCGGCGAATGTTGTCCTCCAAGTGGTCAATCATTTCGGGCTTATCGGACTAGCGACTTCACATATCCCCACAGAAAATAGTCTAGCGGCGTTAAATCGCACGATTTTGGAGGCCAATTCACGGGTCCGAAACGTGAAACTATGCGGTTACCAAACGTTTCCTTCAATAAATCAATTGTGGCACGAGCTGTGTGACATGTTGCGCCGTCTTGTTGAAACCATAGCTCCTGCATATCATGGTTGTTCAATTGATGAACGAAAAAGTCAGTAATCATGGCTCTATAGCGGTCATCATTGACTGTAACGTTCTGACCAGCATCGTTTTTAAAGAAGTACGGACCAACGATTCCACCAGCCCATAAAGCACACCAAACAGTCAGTTTTTCTGGATGTAACGGTATCTCAACATACACTTGAGGATTATCATCACTCCAAATACGGCAGTTTTGTTTATTGACGTATCCATTCAAACAAAAGTGAGCTTCATCGCTAAACAAAATTCTCTTATGAAAATTGGGATCAACGGCAATCTTGTTTTGGGCCCATTCACCGAATCTACGCCTTGCTAGGTGATTGTGATGGAGTTGGATTTTGTAAGCACGCAAACCAAGATCTTTTCGCAAAATCTTCCATAAAGTGGATGGACACGATGGCGGATAGACTGTTTCGGGTCTTCCTCTACGCTACGCTCTACAGCAGCAATGACTTCTTCTGTACGCACTGTACGACGTCTCTGTGGATGCGTATTATCATTTAGAGTAAACGTGGTGCGAAAACGTTCCATAGTTAATCGAATTAATTGCTCTGATGGACGATTATGTTGACCGTAAAATGGACGTAGTGCGCGATACGTATTTCGAACAGAACCGTGATTTTCAAAATAAATTTGCACAATTTGGAAGTGTTGTTCAGCTGACAAAATGGTCGCCAGTTAAAAAAGTGTTGCCAACTTAAAGTTTTATACCTCTATAAAAAACACCCTTTATATATATATATATATATATATATATATATATATATATATATATATATATACAGGCAACTAAATTAGTTCGAAATTACAAAGAAATAAACAAGCGCGCAGCACAAAATTCCAATACGAGCAGTAAAGTTAGCAAGTTGTTATTAATGAAAAAATCTATAAATATATGAAATAACTTTTAATATATCTTATTTTTACAAACTTCCACGATAACTAACTTAAATTTTAACATAAATTTACAAATGCAAGTTTCTATAGCGTCAGCAGACAAGTCTACCCGAGGATAGATTATTGATAATTAAAAAAGAAAATGTAAAAGAAAAACCTTTTTCAATCAAGAAAAATAAATAAATATGCGACGCACTTTTCATTTATACACGAACGTTAACCGAAATAAATCAGAGGCAGTCACCTCAGACATTTTCCTTGCAGTCTCAGTTCTTACAATCAGACTTAATGATACTTATAAAATATTGCTATCTTCGAATTCTGCTTCTTTCGACGCTACCTGCGTTTCTTCTTCTTTTTTCGATCCTTTCGGGATTTCTTCTTCTACTTCTGGCGACACTACCGACATTTCTTCTTCTTTCGACGTTACCTGCGTTTCTTCTCCTTTTTTTGACAGTACCGGCATTTCTTCTTCTTCTTCTTGCGACACTACCGACATTTCTTCTTCTTGTACCGACACTATCGGCCACTCTTCTTCTTCTATCGACTCTGCTAACGTTTCTTTAGTTGCAACGACTTCTTCTGTCTTGTATTTGTACTTCTTAGCGAGACACTTGAAGAGTAACATAATTACTATCATAAGACCAGTGTAAAGAAAGTGATTATTTGACTAAAACAAAGATAAAAACAACCAATATTTAAGAGTTTCTCAGAATCAATTTCAATATATATATATATATATATATATATATATATATATATATATATATATATATATATATATATATATATTTCACAATCCGCGGGATTTTCAATAGTCTGAGTTGAAAATCCCGCGGATTGTGCGCAAGACGCGTGAAGGTGGCTAAAAGTCATCGACATATTAGTGAAGAGCATGCGAAAACCCTATGAGCAATGAAATGGTAACTAAACTTTAGAGCATTTAAAGAGAGCCGCCCAAACGTGCACGACGAAGAATGAAGCGAATTTTGGGATAGGTAAGGGGTATTGCTTGTGGATTTTTTTTACCTCCAGCGGCAATAGGCGTGGCATGCTCAGTAGAGGGATTGTTTTGCTTCAGAATAATGCTGGTCCACACGTTACTCATCGAGCCCAAGATCGCGTAGCGTCATTGGTCTGGGAACAACTTGATCATACCCTGTATAGCCCTGACCTAGCACCCAGTGACTACCATTTGTAACTGTACTTAAAAAAACGGTCAGTGCTACAAGACCGATGTCGACGCCAAAACGGCCTTGCGGCAGTTGTTAGCAAATCGGGCGCCAGTTTTTTGAGGATGAAAAAGGCCAGCTTTGTATTGTATTTCCCATTATCCAAGTATTTTAAGATATCATAAAATTAGCTTATATATTAAAATATATACTGCCGGATTTACAAGACGGCTTTATCTTTAAAACTGACCTAATTTATCATGGGACGGACATCAATATCAGGAAGTCAACTAAAATTATGATTTTGTGCAGTACAGGACCAGAAACAGTAACTACCCGAGAAAAATGAAAAATTCTTGGAAAATTTTAAACATCCTACATATTCCGAGGACTTATTTCTCAGTTTTTAGTTCAAATTTACTTTCAAAAGAGTCTTTTGGTAAAAATTACCATTTGAAATAAAACAAAAAATTACTAACCTGCCTATTAAATGGATGTACTGTCTCGACTAGAATAACAATTAAATTACCAAAGGCGATGGTCAATAAATAACAGGCCAACAGTACTGATTTCATTTTAGTCGGTGCGTGCGAATAAGCAAACTCCATACTTGTTACGGCAATCATGACTTCTGCTGCTGTAATGAGAACGTACTGTGGAAACATCCAGAGAATATGGATTCTATTCGGTGCCGTTACTTCAATTAGTCTTACGAAATCTTGTTCCTAAAAAAAGTCACAAACCTGGAAAAGCAATGCGACCCATTGTTTCATCGGTCGGATCACCTACATATTTAATATCCAAATGGTTATCAAAAGAACTTGAGAAGTTACCGTTAAATACTTTCGCAGTGAAGAATTCGTTAGAATTCATTAATAAAACAAAAAATCTAGTTCTTAATGAAGGTGAAGTCTTAATTTCTTTTGATGTTAGTTCTTTGTTCCCAAGTGTGCCAATTCCACAAACTTTACAATATCTCGAAGAATTACTTAGAATGAATGACTTTGAAGACGAAATTATTCGTGAATACTTAACATTATCTAAACTTGGTATGGAACAAAATTATTTCCAATATAACAATCAATTTTATGTTCAGAAAGAAAGAACAGCTGTGGGTAATTGCTTATCACCTTTCATAGCCAATTTATTCATGAGTAAGATTGAAATCGAAGCCAGTCAAGAATTCGAATATTTCCCAAGGGTATGGTATAGGTATGTGGATGATATTTTCGCGATTTTTGATACAAAGAAAGCAAATACTGATGATTTTGTTTCTAAATTAAATAGCCGGTATGATTCCATTAAATTCACAAGTTGAGAACAAAGGACAATTGCCTTTTCTAGATATTTTAATTATTAAAAATAATAATAGATTAGAATTTGATATCTATAGGAAGGACACAGTAACAGATAGATATATTCCTAATGATTCATTTCATTGCAAACAACATAAATTAGCCTCATTACATTTTTTAGTTCATCGTTTGGTCACTTTCCCTCTGAATAGAGTAAACTTTAATAAAGAAAGGAATCGTATTAGAAATATAACTAGAGTTAATGGTTATGACGATGACTTAGTAAATAAGCTGATAAATAGACATAAGTTTAGGTTTAATATTCAGAATTCCACCTTTTTTTACACGCGAAGAAAATAACACCAAGTATGTCTCCATACCATATAATCCGAAATATAGCAAGGGACTCGATAAGGTATTTAATAAGGTAGGCCTCACCTTAGTCTATAAGTCATCAGACAATCTGAGGAATATCTTAGGAAATCCCAAAGATAAGATTCCTAATTGTGAGAAAAGTGGAATTTATGAAATTAGTTGTAATGATTGTGACAAAAAGTATGTTGGGCAAACTAAAAGGTCAATTAAAACAAGATTTAAAGAACACTTAGCACACTTAAAATACAATAGAACAGAAAAGTCTAGCATTGCCGAACATGCCCTTGAAGCTGATCATACTGTAACTTTAGATAATCTAAGATTAATAAAAAAATGTATCTGATAGGAGATTGTTGAACGCATACGAAAGTATGGAAATCATAACATGTAAAAGTAGTTTAAATAAAAACAGAGGGCCTATTCCTTATAGTCCCCTCTACTGGTTACTTGACCGGAACTGATGGGCCTTGCCTATGTCATTAGTTCCGCTTGAGTAATTCAAGGGTTAGGCTAAGTATAAATAGGGTAGATTTGTAGTTTAGCTTTAGTCAATCATCGCTCCTGATGAAGCTAACATGGTTAGCGAAACGCGCGTCGAGTGCAAAAATAAAGTGTTTGGTGTAGTGGTGATATATACTGAGTAGTATCATTGTGCCAAAGATTCCACATTCCCAACTTACCTAAAAAAGTCGGTAAAGTTATCACAAACCTTTCTGCGTAAATAAACTATACCGAATAACAGACGAAAATGATATGCTAAGCAGTGGTGAATAAATTTACCGTCAAGTGGACCAAAGAAAAACTGCGAGATTTGGATGTTAGCACACGAAAAATCACCCACATTTACAGAAGTCTTCTTCCTCTATCCTTAATTCTTCGAATATTCCTTTCATGTCATCAAGGTCGAAGCGGATTTTTGAAGTTATAAACGCATCGTCGTGGGACTAGCGTGTAAGGTGGCAAAGAGTTCCGATTCTCTCCTGGAACTGGTCTACGACCATGCACAGAGAAGAGTGGGAGCCCTTCTGTTGAGGGCTGCCGAAGATTCAGCGGAAAAACTTGATCTGGCAGTGAATGATGAAATTAACATCCTAGATTTAGAACCAGCTAGACTTAAGGCAGTCATTAAGACAATAGAACAACAAAAATTTTATAGGCAGCACACAGGAAAACCCTAACAAGGAGTGTTTTGATAGGAACATCAATTCGGTGCAGCTGTCGAAAAAAACTAACATTTAGTTTTCTACAGTCACCAAGTCTTAAGTCAAAGACCGACGAATTTTTACAGGCTTGTCGAGATGATGTGGTTAATATATATACAGAGAAGAGAAGAAGAGAAAGAGAAGAAAAAGAAAAGGGAAAGAGAAGAGAAAGAAAGAGAAGAGAAAGAGAAGAGAAAGAGAAGAGGAAAAGAAGAGAAAGAGAAGAAAAAGAAAAGGGAAAGAGAAGAGAAAGAAAGAGAAGAGAAGAGAAAGAGAAGAGAAGAGAAAGAGAAAGAGAAAGAGAAAGAGAAAGAGAAAGAAAGAGAAGAGAAAGAGAAGAGAAAGAGAAAGAGAAGAGAAAGAGAAAGAGAAAGAGAAAGAGAAGAGAAAGAGAAGAGAAAGAGAAGAGAAAGAGAAGAGAAAGAGAGAGAAAGAGAAGAGAAGAGAGAAGAGAAAGAGAAAGAGAAGAGAAAGAGAAGAGAAAGAGAAGGGAAAGAGAAGAGAAAGAGAAGAGAAAGAGAAGAGAAAGAGAAGAAAAAGAGAAGAGAAGAGAGGGAAAGAGTGGGAAATTGGGGTTCATTTTAGAGAGATTAAAGAGAGCTCAACAACTCGTACTACATGAAAGGTAACCAAATGTTGGAAAATCGCTGGACTAAGTGTATCGCTTTTGAAGGGAACCATGTTGAAGAATAAAATCAATTTTTGGCGAAAACATTGTTGCTTATAATGCACAAGTCTTGGGACTTCTCACCCCATAAAGTAACACAAGTGGTCTAATATTAATAAAAGCAACATGGTATTATTTTTAAGAAATAACCTACCTGATTAATTAAAACAGTGTAAGTACCTCCCGCTTTAAATTCAACTTCTTGATCAAGCTCACTAATAATATAAGTTCCAAAATATTTCATAGACGTCAAATTAGTATTTCCTGCTTTTATAGTAAAAAAAGCATTTTTTTTCTTTCGTAGTAATATGTAACCGAGGAATTGTCATATGTAAGAGTCCTAAAATAACATGGAAGAAGTAAAGCTTCAGGTCACGAGGAATGGAATTAATCGAAAATTAAAAGATACAGGTACGGGTTGTGTCGATGACTGAGTTCCACCAGAAGTAAAGCAGCATCTACAAATAGGCGAACAACTACAAGCCACACTTCATTGAGAAATTTATTACTAGTTGTAACTCTCCTGTATATCGTTGACAGTTTGCCGCCAACAGCTAGTAGCTGCCATATGCTTTGAACTCTGCTTTATTGTTTCACCACTATGAGAAGTGGCTCGAGACCGGGGGGTCTTTACCAAGTCTAGCTAAAAGTTGGTGACGGAGATTTAACCGTTGGATAATTTAACCAGAAGTCAGCGTAGTCAACCATTGCTATCCACAAGGTGACCTCATATTCATTTGCTTTTTCCACTAGTAATCTAATTGTTTGAAGATGGTCCAAAGTGCTGTATCCCCGTTTAAATCCCGCTTGTTCACGTGATTGATAACTATCTATTTTGTTCGTTATTCTATACGTTATGATTCTAGTGAGCATTTTGTACAGTACCGATAACAGGCTGATGGATCTGTAATTTTCCAATTTAAATTTGTTTCCCTTTTTAAATATAAGCACAATCAAGGCGTTTACCCAATGTGTTTGTATTTTACTTTCCATGAGGCGCCTGTCAAATAGAGCTTGAAAAGATTGTATTATCGATACCCCTCCATACTTTATCATTTCTATAGTTATTTCTTCGTCCCCTGGTTCCTTATTGTTGTGCATATATTGTAGGGCGTTCATTGTTTCATCAGGAATTTCTTCAGATCCCACATTTCTTACTGTCATTCTATTTCCTTCTTCTTTCCAGGGCGGTGGCAATATTTTCCTGTCATATAGTATTTGATAATATTTCTCTGTAGCTTCCTTTATCTCTGCGATCTCTTGGTTATCGTTATTTATAAGTTTTATTATTTGATGTCTCCCTTCATTCATTTCTTTGTTTAGGTGTTTCAAACTTTTCCCCTCTCTCAAAGTGTCTTCTATTTTTGAGTTTCTGTACTGTCTGATGTCTTTTCTGATCTTTTTTTTTTTATTTTTTTGTCTATTTGTGCCAATTCTAATCTGCAATTTGTAGGATCATTTCATATCAATAGTCAGGTCTAAGGAAACCCAAATATGCAAGTGAAAAACTTTAAAATATGCGCATAAATATGCAAATAATTTTCTCAAAATATGCCCATACATGTTGTAAATATGCAGTAAAAAAAATCGAATAAGACTTGAAAAATGTAAATTTATTGTTTCATATTACATGATACGAGTACTATACAAATGTAGCAATAAAAAACCCATTTTAAATTTTCAACATACAGGGCGAATGAACTAAATCTAAATATAATGTTATACAAAGTAAAAAATAAATATAAATAATAATGTATTTTATTACTTTACTTAAAGATGAACATATAATAATAATAATAATAATAATAACAAAATCACAGAAATATTCACCTTAGATGTCAATATGGAATTTGGTATAAGTAAATGCAAAGTGCTCCACATCAACAAAGGCCAATGGAAGTGCCACCATGAGACAGAAACCATCAACAATGAAACGCTCGATAACATGTTCGATAAAGAAACATACAAATATCTAGGCTTCCAACAAAGCACCAAACTCAACCACACTCACATCAAAACAGAGCTCAGAACCGA
>JAHKBH010002941.1:0-12793 GCA_019049505.1 Pachyrhynchus sulphureomaculatus
CAGCCGCGGAATGTGTCATTTTAGGCCCATTTAGATGGGAACAAAGAAAGACTGTCTCGAATCGACGCGCAAACAAGTGACTCATTTTAGATTTTACGTGGTTTCGACAAAAGTTCGGAATCGACTGATACTTTTACTAAAATGCGTCGTAGTCGAAAGGTTCCCTCTACCGATTTCTTGTTGAATCGCTAGAATTGCATCTAATAAAAATGAATTATCTCGAACACATATTCTTACTTAACAGACTGTAAATCCATTTTTGTGGCCCCATCGATAACTTAGAA
Organism: Pachyrhynchus sulphureomaculatus; assembly: GCA_019049505.1. Taxonomy (NCBI): domain Eukaryota; kingdom Metazoa; phylum Arthropoda; class Insecta; order Coleoptera; family Curculionidae; genus Pachyrhynchus; species Pachyrhynchus sulphureomaculatus. The sequence continues at coordinate 285 of JAHKBH010002941.1, forward strand.
GCCCAGAACACAGAAGCGTATTTTAAGGAAGCTAGATACCAAGAAGGCTTCTGGCGCTGACGGAATACCTGCCATAGTTCTCAAAACTGTGCAAGGGAACTAACACCAGTTTTCTGTAGATTTTTAAACTTACCCTACAGAAAGGGAATATTTCCGTCCTGCTGGAAATGTGCCACGGTTCAGCCGATACCTAAAAAAGGCAGGAAGACCTTGCCAAATAACTATCGACCAGTCGCACTGCTTTCAATAATATCGAAAGTCATGGAAAAGGTTATCAATGAGCATCTTCTAAAATATCTTGAACGATTCAATATTATTAGCGATCACCAATATGGTTTTCGTAAACATAGATCAACAGGAGATCATCTGACTTATGTAACACATATTTGGAACAACGCAATTGAACACTTTGGAAAATCTCGAGCGGTTGCTCTTGACATATCCAAGGCATTCGACCGTGTTTGGCGTGATGGACTGTTGGCTAAGTTACGCTCTTATGGTATGTCTGAAAGGTTCTGTTTGTGGCTCTCATGTTTCCTCAGAGAGCGTTCTTTACGAGTGGCGGTCGACGGATTTCTTTCTAACGCCCTCACTATCAACGCCAGTGTGCCCCAGGGCTCCATACTCTCTCCTACTCTCTTTCTCATTTACATTAACGATCTGCTGGAAAAGACCGGGAATCCAATCTACAGCTTTGCAGATGACAGTACGCTTGCCTCTTCATTCACCTTGAACGCTCGGACATCGGCTGCTCAGGCGAATATCCGTAGACAGCAGGAGGTCATTCAACTTAACAAAGACCTGGAAGAAATTCTATCTTGGGGTGACAGTAACAAAGTGGAATTTAACGCTACAAAAAAACAGGCGGCAGTTTTTTCTAAAAAGTTAACGTTGCTGAACCCGACATAGTTATGTCGGGGCACTCCATTTCCCCCAGGCATCGTCGCTCAATCTGTTGGGCGTTAGTTTGGGAGCAAATATGTCCTGGCATGAACATATTGCAGGCATAGCAAGGAGAGCTTCTCAAAAGTTGGAAATATTATTTAGAATCGAAAACTTTACACTCCACAACAACTGTTAATTCTTTACAAAGCCCAAATTCGACCAACTATGGAATAATGTTCCCACGTTGGAGGGCTCTGCTCCCAAACATACACTGCATTCTGTTCAGAGAAGAGCGGTCCGTCTGATTGGGGACCCGAAATTGATCGGCGGCCTTGATTTGCTGGAACATCGAAGAACGGTTGGCGACTTGAGTCTGTTCTACAAGTATTTTCATGGAAAGTGTTCGAAGGATGTAGCCCGCTTAATTCCTCCCAAAGCGGTGCATGTTAGAAATACACGTCGCGCTGGTGCTTCACATCCGTATGAGGTTTCAGCTTGTTACTCCACGTACAACGCTTTTCAAGCAGTCTTTTATATGGAGAACGTCATCCCTTTGGAATAATTTGCCCAGAGCTGTGTTTCCCACAGAGTACAATTTACAGCGATTCAAGAACAACGTGAATCGCTTTTTCCGCACACATGTCGCTCCTGGAGCGCTTTAGGGACTTCCCTGCAGCACGTGTGCTAGACCATAAAAAAAAAAATCCACGTAGTTTTATCAGGCCAATAATGGGTTTTGTCAATATTTTGTTAAGGTATACAAATTTGACAAATACTCGCTTACTCAGTATGAAAAATATGTTCTTATCAAATAAATAATTATTTACTTTACTAACAAAGTTTTCTGGTCACAAAATGTTTTTGAAAAGATTTGTTTTTCATCAGGAAATAGCATAATGATCAGTATTAAAAATATTTCCAGACAGTTTTATAAATTTAGATAAATAAATTGTTCTGTCCTTATTTATTTTAAAATGCAAATGCGCTCTGTCGAGTTAGCACGACAAATTTTACGCCTTATGTTTATGACTGAGCTAAATTTCTAGTATATTTGAACCGAGATTAGCTAAGCTAAATTAACTGCTATAACAATATTTAAAAGGGGTAAAATGAAATCCCGTTAGCTTTATTTAATAAATTTATATAAGGGATTTAAGCAAAAAGATAATTAATTTATGTGTATGTACATACATACCGAATAAGAAACAAGGAGTTTTTGCACACAAAAACATCAAATGTTATTAAGGACATCTTAAAAAAGTTAATTTGAAAATAATCCAACTTTTTACCCATAGAAGTATAGAACAGAGTACAGGGTGAGTCAACGACAGAGTAAAGTTCATTATCTCATTTGTTTCTAGAATGACGAAAAAATGTTAAATACAATAGTTTTAGGGAATGTTAAGGTGCATAGTTTAAAATTATTTTTGAGTATATAGGGTACTTCAAAAAAGTGTAGCCGATATATATGTTTTTTATAAATTGAACATTCTATTTTTTACTTTATTTTTAAATTTTGCGTAAAATTTTATAACTTTTTTATTAATAATGTTATATACCTAAACCTAGTAGTTTTTCTAATATTTCAATTTTTTTTTAAAAAATACTAGTTTTCAGTTTTGTAAAAAATTGCCAGTAGCGCCATTGTTTCTGAAGGTGGAATACTCATAATTGGTACGAGCGTTCTATGGAGATGAAAAAAAAGATATATATAAAGAAATTTGAGTTAGATGCTACAGGCATTTATATATTTCGAATATTTTAAATTGAAAAAAATCTTTTTTTAAACGGCACATCTTGTATATTATTCTTTTTTTCTGATAGATTTTACAAAATCCTCTAACATTTATTAAGTATGTCATATACTTATTTCCAATAGTTTTCGATTTATTTTGAATTTTCCAATTTTGACCCTTACTTACTTAATATACTTACGCTATTGTGAATACATAAACAAATAGTTAATAATAATTTTAATATAGTTCAATTTATCTAATGATTAATTATCACGATGTAATAAATGTTCAAAAATATGCCCGCCTACTTGAATACACATTCGTTTTACTATATTTTCCTTCACTTTCCTTAGCATAAAAGGCGTTATTGTCCTGCACGCATCTCTTATCCTATTTTCCATATCTACTGGTATTGTATGGGGATTCACATAAACACGATCTTTAATGTAGCCACACAAAAAGAAGTCTAAAGGCGTTAAGTCACATGATCGAGGGGATCACTGAATAAATCCATCCCTACCGATCCATTTTTGTGGGTAACGATCGTTTAGAAATTCCCGAACTTCCCGGTGGTAATGAGCAGGAGCTCCGTCTTGTTCAATCCACATGTGTTCCATTTCAACCATTTCAAGAAGCTGGGGTTAAGCAGTTCGCGGAAAAAATAGGGACCAATAATTCGAAAATTTAATATTCTACACCATACATTAAGCGACCAATGGTTTTTGTTTTGAACTTCCCGGACCAAAATGGATTAACTGTTGTATAATAATGCATGTTATTGCTGTTAACTGCTCCATTACTGAGAAAAGTAGCTTCATCAGAAAACATTATTTTGGATAAAAAAACTATTACTCTTATACGTCACTTACTACAACAAATTAAACTATTTTTCCTTGCTTAATAGACATGTCAAAATTTGACAATGCCTACTTTTTTGTTTTGTCTTGGCAACTATGATGTTATAGCATAAGTGTATTAAAAACATGGGGTAAAAATTGAAAAATTCAAAATAAATCGAAAACTATTAGAAATAGGTATGACATACTTAATAAAAGATGGAGGGTTTTGTAAAATCTATCAGAAAAAATAATAATATACAGAGTGTACCACTTGAAAAATTTGAGATTTTTAAATTTAAAATAGTCGAAATGTATAAATTTATTTTGAACACCCTGTAGCATCTAACTCAAATTTCTTCACATATATCTTTTTTCATCTCTATAGAAAGCTCGTACCAATTATGAGTATTCCACCTTTAGAAACAATGGCGCTACTGGCAATTTTTTACAAAACTGAAAACTAGTATTTTTTTAAAAAAAAATCAAATATTAGAAAAAAGGTTTAGGTATATACATTAATAATAAAAAAAAGTTATAACATTTTACGCAGAATTTAAAAATAAATTAGAAAATAGGATGTCCCATTTAAAAAAAAAGACATATGTTATATCGGCCACACTTTTTGAATTACCCTATATACTCAACTTTAATACTCAATTTTAAACTGTGCACCTTAACATTTCCTAAAACTATTGTATTTAACATTTTTTCGTCATTCCCGAAACAAATGAGATAATGAACTTTACTCTATCGTTGACTCACCCTGTACATTCTCCGTACACCCGTTGTGAAATTAGAGAGATTTTACGACGCTTATTTTTCACATGCCTTTGTCCTTATCGTTATCTCAAGCATGCGCAGTATTATACGCAAAGGATTTTTTTCATTCATTTCATGGTTAAGCACACCGGTTATTAGTATTTGATGGGTCAACACAAGTCTCTAAATTAAAATTGGGTCTAGCATGTTTCTATAACTTCCTTCAATTTTTCCAAGGTAATACTAATGTGCAATAAATAAAATTTCATTTAAAATTAGCACTACACACACTGTAATGCCATTGTGCCAAAGATTATAAAATATCAACATAATCTGAACAATAATTAACTATTGGCAGTGTTATTTGCAATAAAAGATTATCATTTCAATTTTTACTGTATTTTCTTAGTGGGTTGTATACTTAAGTAGGAAAAGAAAACAGGCCCTACCATAATGGCGACAAAAATTAGGAACTTCAAATAACCTCTCTTATAAGTTCTTAAATAAAGGAAATCGTTATCCTTAATAAAGGTTTCTCTTATTTTGTTTCAATACTGCTCAAGCCCCAGTTGTTGGGCGCATGCTTTAAATAACGATAACAGCTGAGTCTTTTGCATTTAATTTCTTCCCTTTACTACAGCGTAAGCTCCAAACGATGGGTGCATGCTTCAAATAAAGATACAGTGGCCTACCAAAATAAGCGTTGCAATATCTCTATTATTAGGTTAGGTTCAGTAAAGTTACTGGCAGGAAAAATAACAGGAGTTCCCAGGATCTAGAAATTTCGGATATAGCATTAGATCCATAATTCTAAACTAAATTTTGCCAGAAAGTGTCTTAAACCCATATGCTAATTCAGAATCAACACTCAAATTATATACTCTGCCTCTGCGCACCCAACATTTACTAACATAGTCAACTTTCTATATCATAAACAGGCTATTGTACCTGTAATGGCTCAGGTAGTTTGTTATAAATTATTTTTTCAACCAAACGTCTTCAGCGGCACCGTCGCAAAATTTTTGTTTTTAATGTTTTTTTTTTTGGATTGGCAGTAAAAGAAAATGACAGTTATATTTACCGCTTGCGCCGTTGTCTTTAAGGGTATCAGAATAAGAAAGAGAGAGACAAAATGGCAACTGTAATAAGAATTTTTCTGCCGGTGGCTTCCCTTCACGCGATTTGTTGCCTTCAATAGTTCGTTTACTTTATACAGTTTTTGGGCTAGAGCACGTTATTGAGCGGGCCAGAAGAGGTGAAAAACCTAACAATGACCGCTGTTCTAAGTTTGGTCTCTAGGTAAAAAATTAAAATATACATTAATATTTTACAGGCTATCCTTAGAAACTATACACTTTAAGGCCCCCCGCACACTATCAACTTTTTAATTGAGGTGATTAAATAGTTTAGTTGCTCTTAGTTGCTTCAATTAATAATGGGCGCACACTTGCAACTAAATAGTTGATCTTCACTGAGTTAAACAATGGATTTTATAGAAACAGCATGCATTTGTGCTTTGAAATTTAGATGAAATAAGAAGCGACAAAAATTATGGGTACATCCACTATTAAGTAATCGATTTTGCGATGGGCAATTTTACAAATTGTTTGAAAGTTTACGAAAATATGAAACAAAGTTTTTTAATTATTTCCGCATGAGTGTGGATAGTTTCGATAAACTTTTGGCGTTAGTTGGACGAAATATATTATACCAAGATACTGTATTAAGAAAGGCTGTTCCCCCAGAGGAAAGATTGGGTGTAACTTTAAGGTAAGAAAACAATATTTTCATTTTAGTTAGTAACATAGTTTATTAGTAAATGACAAGAAAAGGAAAAATTGTAAAATTGTTAACCTTTTTTTCAAATTATAGTATAAACAGACGAAAGTTCTGAATGGTTATCTATTTGAAATTGCGATTCTTCTGGATTAAAAGTTGAGAAAAGTGACCCAGTAGGCGAATGATGTGATCGTTGCAACTGTAATCCTTGGTTGGGAGATGGTATTGGGAGGTGCTGCACAGTTGTCCATGCTTGTACATTTCGATTTCTTTGACTGCTCTGATTCTCTAAACTACCAGACATTCGAACACGTCTCATTACATTCATTATTTCTGTCCTGGCAATGAATTTTTGGTCCTCTGTAAATTTTTTGAAGGAAGGTACTACTGATAATAAGAAATATTTATCTTCGTCAATTTCTTTATCGTCATCTTTTTTTTTTTTCCCTCAAAATCTCTAGTACAGAATCTTCGTACGTCCTAGTACTATTTCAAGGGGCCCTCTTTCGGCAATCTCTTTTTTTAGAAATTATTGGACCTTCACTGGTATCTTCCAAGTCACATGTAATATCAATTTCGTTTTCTGAATTGTCAACAACAAGACTGTTTGAAGTTTTTTCGATTTTCAAGTATGTCTTGTAAAAATAACAGGTTATCAAAGTGGATATATTTGCGCCTTTTTGTGGTTCCAGAACCAGAGGGGGCGTTTTTTTTGAGCATCGTACTCTCGCTTGAAACAAGTCCTTAGGTTTTTTCCATTTGTTTTGTAACTCCTTACTTGAAAGAAAGGTTTATGTACAAATTACACATTAATATAACAACTAATTTTTTCTTTTTTTTTTAGGTATTTAGCAACGGGCAACAGCTTTGCATCACTGCATTACGAATTTTTTACTTGGTGATTCGACAATAAGAAACTTGTACTTTGGAAATGTTTATTACCAGATTACATATTAGAATAAAGAAGCCTAATCAAAAAGGATCTGAATTTTATAACTACAAATAATTTTTTTTTCCATTGTCCTTTTAGCCATAGCAGACTCTAATTATAATTTTATTTATGTTGAATTTGGAGCTTATGGAGCTTCAAGTGATTCAAACCTTTTCAAGAAATCACTATTTTCACGTAAACTTGTAAATAGTGAATTAAATATTCCCGAAGCTAAATGTCTTCCAATTGTAAATGGTAAGGTAATGCCATTTGTAATTATAGGGGACGAGGCATTTGGTGTATCAAAATTTGTATTACGGCCATATTCCGGTAGAAATCTATCAATTAAAAAACGAATTTTCAATTATAGACTATCAAGAGCCCGTAGAATGACTGAATGCTCATTTGGAATTTTAGCCAACAAATGGTGGATATTTCATAGAGCACTTGATACCTCACTTGATTTTAGTGAATATATTATAAAAGCATGCTGCATTCTGCATAATTATGTTAGAAAACATGACGGGGTGCAGTTTAAAGATACTCTTTATGAATGCCCATTGGAATGTATTCCTTCTGTTGGAGTAAGAAGCAACACTACAGGGATTTCAACTAGAGATTATTTGTCAGATTATTGCACTTCACCTTATGGGTCTGTCCCTTGGCAGTACGATAAAATTTGATTTAAGTTATTAGATAGGCATTTTTTGTTCTAGTTTGTTGTAAAAAAATGATAAATAAATATGCTATTACAACTTACCTTTTTCACATTTATCTTTATCTTCCAGTTGGTTTTACTTTTCAATAAATTGTTGGCACAATTCCGTCCATAATTCCTTTTTTAAAATTTTATTTGAATATTCTTTAAGCTTTATGTTTTTCTACTTCCTCGATAAATAATTCAATATTGAATGATATATTTAAATTTGGACTACAAAAAAAAAATGACTACTTCACAATTCACAAGAATGATAAGCACGGACTGGCTCGCAAGTCGCAACCACCAACTATTTAATCGCCGGTGTGCGGTGACCTGTCTGATCCTGCACGATTCATTTCTACCGGCAAAAGTTGAATCACCCACAAAATAGAACAGTTTGGATAGTTTTAGTTGATTCAACTTTTTAGTTGCTTGTGTGCGGTCTACCATAAGAAATAATGTGTTGTATTTGGGTGATTAAAAAGTTGCTTGAAAAAAGTTGCTAGTGTGCGGGGGGCCTAAGGAGAGAAGTTAGTGCGATGATACAAAGCATGAGCCTAGTTTATGATAGTATAGTACTGTACAGGGTGAGTTAACGATAGAGTAAAGTTCGTTATCTCATTTGTTTGAACGACGAAAAAATGTTAAATTCAATAGTTTTTGGGAATGTTAAGGTGTCCAGTTTAAAATTATTTTTGAGTATACAGGGTACTTCAAAAAAGTGTGGTCGATATAATATATTTTTTTTTTTTTTAAATGGAACATCCTATTTTCTAATTTTTTTTTATTAATAATGTTATATACTTAAACCTAGTAGTTTTTCTAATATTTCAATTTTTTTTTTTTTAAAAATACTAGTTTTTAGTTTTGTAAAAAAAATGCCAGTAGAGCCATTGTTTCTGAAGGTGGAATATTCATAATTGGTATGAGCGTTCCATAGAGATGAAAAAAAGATATGTGTAAAGAAATTTAAGTTAGATGCTACAGAGTGTTCAAAATAAATTTATGCATATCGACTATTTTAAATTGAAAAATCTCAAATTTTTTGAAAGGCATACCCTGTATATTATTATTTTTTCTGATAGATTTTAGAAAACCCTCTAACTTTCATTAAGTATGTCATATACCTATTTGTAATAGTTTTCGATTTAATTTGAATTTATCAGTTTTTACCCTTGTTTTTAATATATGTTACTTACGTTATTGTGAAAACATAAACAAATAGTTAATAATAATTTCAATATAGTTTGACTTATCTAGTGATTAATTATTATGACGTAATAAATGTTCAAAAATATGCCCGACTACTTGAATACACATGTTTCGTCTGGTGTTGTAGGGGAATTCACATAAACACGATCTTTAATGTAGCCCCACAATAGAAGTCTAAAGGTGTTAAGTCACATGATCGAGGGGGCCACTGAATGAATCCATCCCTACTGATCCATTTACTACTAACTATTACCTTTATACGTCACTTAATACAACAAATTAAATTATTTTTACTTGTTTAATAGACATGTCAAAATTTGACAATACCAACATTTTTGTTTTATCTTGGCAACTATGATGTTATAGCGTCAGTGTATTAAAAACAAGGGTAAAAATTGAAAAATTCAAAATAAATCAAAACTATTAGAAATAGGTAAATAATATACTTAATAAAAGTTGGAGGGTTTTGTAAAATCTATCAGAAAAAATAATAATATACAAGGTGTGCCATTTAAAAAATTTGAGATTTTTCAATTTAAAATAGTCGAAATGCATCAATTTATTTTGAACACCCTGTGGCATTTAACTCAAATTTCTTTATATATATATATATATTTTTTTTTTTCCATCTCTATAGAACGCTCGTACCAATTATGAGTATTCCACCTTCAGAAACAATGGCGCTAATGCCAATTTTTTACAAGACTGAAAACTAGTATTTTTTAAAAAATTGAAATATTAGAAAAACTACTAGCTTTAGGTATATAACATTATTTATAAAAAAGTTATAAAATTTTACGCACAATTTAAATATAAATTAGAAAATAGGATATTCCATTTAAAAAAACATATTTTATATCGGCCGCACTTTTTGAAGTACCCTGTATACTCAAAAATAATTTTAAACTGTGCACCTTAACATTCCCTAAAACTACTATGTTTAACATTTTTTCGTCATTCCCGAAACAAATGGGATAATGAGCTTTAATCTATCGTTGACTCACCCTGACAGTATTGAGAGCACCTATTTAATGTTCCGCTGATATTCCAAATTTAAAAATAGTTTTAAATATATTTTAGAGCCAACCGTTGCCACATTCCATTATGTGGTGTATTTATTCTTTTTCGCTTAGCTCTTTGAAAGCACTTCAATTAAATATTTTTGTTTTTATGTTTAGCCCATGAATATATGCCAGAAGAAGCTGTAGTTTGTTCTATATAAGGTCAAAGAAAGGAATAGTGCCCCTTGGATTACTGATAATATAAAGCTTTTAATGCGGTTAAAAGATAAAGGTCATTCCAAATATCTAAAGAATAGATCACCAGAGCGTCTCCAATATTACCGGGAGCTTAGAAATTTTGCCAAGCACGCTATTATAAGGGAAAAAATTTTATATTTTAATCATTTTTCTCGAAAAAATGGTCAGGCCTTCTGGACAGAAGCAGCTCAGCTAAACTTGACACGTAACAAGTTGAGTCATATTCCGGATGATTTGTGCGATCCTGTCTTATTAAATAATTATTTTTCTTCGTGTACTAGAGGATTGAGTAACGTATCAGCAAATAAAATGAATTATTATAAATCTAATACTCATCCAAAGATAACAAATGAAAGGAAATTCAGTTTTAATCTAATTACCGAGGAAGACTTGTTAGCCATCATAAATAAAATCTCTACTAATGCCATAGGAGAGGATGGTATGTCTGTTAAAGATCTTAGACTCTGTCTTCAATACTGCACGCGTCCGCTAATAAATATAATTAATTGCTGTATATTGGAAGGGTACTTTCCGAATATTTGGAAACAGGCTATTATTAAACCATGTGCCAAAGTGACAAACCCCATGGAACCAAAGGACCTACGACCAATTAGTATACTCCCTACTTTATCAAAAATTCTGGAGCGACATGTATATCAGCAAATGTTTTTATATGTAAATAGTAAACAAATAATACTCAATTGTCAGTCGGGATTTCGACCTTATTTTAGTACTACTACCAGCTTGGTTAATTTACTGAACGATACTCGTTTTAATGAAGATAAGAATGAAACCACCTGCTTAGCTCTTTTGGATTTTAGTAAGGCGTTCGACACCCGAAATCATGATCTGCTCTTGGCAAAGCTTTACTATTTTGGCTTCTCAGACCAGTCAGTTATTTTTATGGAACATTTTCTAAAAAATCGATCACATTGTGTAAAAATTAGAAAATATTTTAAATCCATTAAATCTAATTACATACCGCTTACTAAAGGAGTGCCTCGGGGCTCCATCTTGGGTCCACTATTGTTTTCTCTTTATGTGGCAGATATTGATAAGGCGATGGAATATTCCAAAATGCAACAGTATGCCGATGACTCTCAAGTATATATGCCATTTCCTTTAAATAATTTACGCACTTCTTTAGTATATGTTAATAGGGACCTAAATAACATATATAATTTTTGTAATGATCATAGCCTCAAGCTTAATGCACAGAAGTCTTGTTTTATGCTGTTTAACGGTAATAAAAATGCAGAGGTTATACTTTTTGATATCCTTAGACCTTCAATTAACAATACTTTTTTGCCTTTAATTCATGAGGCCAAAGTATTGGGAGTAATTTTTGAGAAATCTCTTTCATTCCAATCACATATTAATATTAAATTAAAGGCAGCTTATATTCGTTTAAAAAAACTGTATAATCTAAGGAATCTTCTGCCATCAAAAACCAAATATTATTTATGCAACGACTTGATCTTATTTTTATTTGATTATGCTGATGTTGTGTATGGCTACTCTTTGTCAGCCCAGTATGTTAGATTAATCCAGAAAATACAAAACTCTTGTATGCGCTTTTCTTTTAACATTCCATTCGGAAATCGAATCACACCCTATTTAAATAACAGCTATATTTTAAATACGGAAAATCGGAAGGTGTCATTTGTATAATTTCGTCTATCGGATTTTTAAATTTGGACAACCCCAATACCTCAGAGAACAATTTAGTGCTTTCTGCATCCGCACGATACGAGAAACATTAATTCTTTTAGAGTTCCTCAACACCGGAAGGCAGCCTTTCAAAAGTCCTTTATTTTTGTGGCTGTGCATTTGTGGAATTCTTTGTCACAAGAGGTTAAACAATTATCACCAGGCAAGTTTTCTTCCTATGTAAAACACCAACTTATTAACCAGCAAAAGAATTCTAATTTAACGTAATATTTACCTACTTTGTATATAATTTTTTTGGATCCTTTTAGAGGTGGTACCACTTGCCCACCATATCATATTATGTAAAATTTACTCTGTTTATACATCTCCCCCACGCCTCCGTCGCTGGTTTCGCTGCGTGCTCGCCGATCCCTCTTTACGCTCTGCTATCTTTAGAATTTTTTATTTTTAGAATTTTTTCAATTAATTTTTTATTTATTTTTAAGCTATAGGTTCGCCACTGGGTGGCACTACACATGCCCAAAAGTGAAGGGCTTGTGGTATCGGCTATTTATAGTCGCTGTGCCATCCTTTTTGTCGTATTTCGAGCAAATTTAATTTCTGTCACTTTATGAATTTGTAGATATTGGCAAATAAACTGAATTTGAATTTGATATGGACAGAATCTTTCATAGAATAAATGGAACCAAGTTTAAGTCAGAGAATGAATTTCAATGTATGGTCAGCAAAAAGATTTTA